>JAVDBV010048014.1:0-22981 GCA_032619315.1 Piper longum | reverse complement strand
CTGGACGGAGGAGCAATGAGGTCTTTTGCACACACACATGTATTCAGTGACTGAATGTTTAATATTCTTTTTAAACTTTTATTATATTTGAACTGATGTGAAGTAGTGAAAATCATGATAATATGATTGAATGCTAATATATAATGTCATGATGTGAATAATGAATAAAGGGCATAGGTGGTCTTCATCTTAAGATGCCGAGAGTAGATCCGGGTCGGCTTAACTGAATCTAGTAGATTACCGAACGGTTCGGTCGCCGGTAGCATTTCCGGGTCGGTTCAAGGGTGAGCCGAGTCGGGGTGTTACACAACTTTTATATCTCTATGAAATTGCGAATGCAAAATGATACATTAAGTTCTGCCCTTAACAGTTACCCAAGACATATGAGTATATCTCTATCTCATATATAAATCACCCAAAGTAGATGAACAAAAACTATTTTATTCAATAACAAATCTAATCTTTCTATCTGTAGACAAGATTAAATCTTTAAATCAATCAGTAGATGGTCAGTCTAATGATAGCATTAATGAATAGAATAGAATAAATGATCTAAAAATACAATCACATAAATAAAATTAATAACTTTTATTAATCCATACACTAAGTTTAATTGAAAGCCCTAGAAAAGAATTTACTCCATAAAATATTCAAATAAACTCAAGAAATTCTTATGTAATAAGAAAGACATCATTAATTACAAAAAAAATGAATCAGAATAAAGAAAAACTCTTTCGGAAAAAATTAATTCTTCTTCTCATCCAATTCCTTCGTCGTTCCTCCCTATCTTTTAAGTCGTCACTTTTACCGTCTTTTTGTTGTTCTCCCAGCCGTCAAAAGTGGTTGTTCTCTTTACATAAAACCCCAATTCACTTTATAAAGGATCCACCCAAAGATTTCAAGTGGGGCCTACCATGCAACAATAGATCGCTACAGTAACGCCTGGGTTGAACAGTAACCGGCCGAGTTGAACAGTAACCAGGTCGCTACAGTACCTGCCCCGTGTTTCTACAGTACGGCCCTTCCGAAATTTACTTTTTCGCCTGATTTTGCCCCAAATTTGTTCCTAATCGTCTTCTAACTCTTATACCTTGATAGAACAACATTAATTAACATTCTTTACACTAAAATCACAATGATTTCTCGCATTATTAATAATAAATAATAGACTCTTAAACTAATAAAACTTAAGTAAAAATAACTCGAAACATGACAAAATTCAACATGAAATGCAAAGAATAATAACTTTTTTACAGAGTTATCAAGTATAAAGAATTCGAGAAAAAATGTGAAAGACGAAGAAGAGATTCATTGGTGAATGTTCCACAGAGGAGGTGTTGGCTCTTCTTATCCGTAGTTGTCTCTTGTGTGTAATATTTTGTATTCATTATCTGTAAATATGTATTTGTATACGAGTGTAGATAATTAAACAGATTGTGTTATTGTGTACATCAATGTAAGATTTTGCAGTGAGGCTCTCCTCACAAGGTATAGGTCTATCAAATTAGAGTTTGTTCTCTAGTTGGAAAGTATGATTTTTCCCAATTAGAGTTTGTTCTCTAGTTGGAGGTTATGAGCCATCTTAATTAGAGTTTATTATATATTTGGAGATTGTGGTTGTTCTTAATTGGATGTGTGTCCCAGTTGGAGATTGTTGATTCCGTTTGATGATTGGAGTTTGCCAAATGATGAAGATAATGTTTCAGGTTCACTTGATGTTTAAAGGGAGAAGGAGAAGAAGGTTTTCTTGTTCCTTCTAATTTAACACCCCAATTTTTCTCTCAATGCAAACCTAATCAAAGTATTATATCCTAGACCGATGTTTTTGATCATTGAAAATGAAATGTTGACTTATATGATCACACAAAAAACATGCAGACTCTTAGGCCTGGGCTCATGCAAATAGTACATCTTAAATGAATCCAAATTACAAACGAGGCTTCAAATTTTGAGAAAAATCATGTAGTTTTCCTTTATAACTAGGACACAGGAAAATTTTCACAAACATATATAATTTCACAATTTATAATATCTACACATAGACATTCACATTTAACACATTTCACACATAGAAAAATCATAGAGATGTTCCACCTTGATCACATCATGCCACAAATTATCTACAACCAAAATTTACATTCTTCAGTCATTAATTTGCCTCGTCTTCACAAAGCCCTTCAACCTGCAAAACAAAGCCCAAAAGCTTCTCCAACACATATTTCTTCTTTGTTCTATGACCTCCATAGGTAACATGTTTTAGCGTACCTAAGTTAATTTTATCTTTTAGTTCTAGGACTCTAGACTTGGAGAATTCCTATATAAAATAGGTTAGACCTGTCTACCCGAGAGTATACCATAAGCAAAACAGTTTAAATACAAGTTAGTAATAATTGTTTTCACACATTCTAAGATGGAGCAACTTCATATTTCAAAGGCTCACATACTCTTATACATGATTCAAAGTAGCTCACTAAGCCATACTACTATCTTTAGTTTAAACACAAGTTAGTAATAATAGTTTTCACACATTCTAAGATGGAGCAACTTCTCATTTCAAAGGCTCGCAGGCTCTTCTACATGATTCAAAGTGACTCACTAATCCAAAATACTATTTTCCTTATATGGCATGTTGGCCTCACATGGATAATTATATTGGCTCACTAGCCCCACATATTATTTACATTAACGGCCCATTGGCCCCACATTAGTAAAGCACAATACACAACAGAAGACAAGTCAGCATTCCCATGAGTCATTTTCGATCCTTGTGTCTCTCTAGCCAAACTTGTAATACCACACTATATAGAAAACATACGTTAGTAATCAAAGATAATCAATCCGAAAATAAATACATAAAATAATTTTCCATATTAGCAAATGGATGACTTATCATCCATTGGAAACTTAATTATGAAATTAAACCATTCTCAACACCCACATCATCACACTAAAGTATGACCAATACGACCTAATTGTAATCACAAAAATACACATGGACATGAACTGGAGATACTCAATGGTAACATGCCATTACTATGTTCAACAGAGCCTAAACCATAGTCATCTCCATAGCCTGAATACACTCAACGGGAAGTCACACCATAATCACCACAACATTGCATGACCCAGATACACTCAACGGAAAGCATGCACAAGCAAGAAATACACACAAGTAATAAAACTCATATAAATATAATTAACTACTAAATCAAGCACCACAAGTGGGTACTAGCTGAGCCTCTCGGTGAGTGTCATGCTTCTATCCATCACATGTGGATAGAAAATCCAAAATTTATACAATAGATATAAGGCTTGAGAATGGCTGACAAATAGCACTAGAGTGATTTTTTATTTGGATTTCACGTTTTCAAAATTTACGTCATGGGATCTCAACCTTAAAGTTTTATAAATCCGGAAAACTCGATAAGATGACCTGTAGGTAGTGAGATCCAATAAAACATCACTAATTACATCCTACGATATCAATCAAAAGTATGATAGAGCCAAGTAGCATATCAAAGAGTGAGAATTCATACTGGTCCTCTGAGGTAAGTTTCATATCCCAATTTAGGGAGATCAACTTTGTAGGTCCTAACATATGTAGACCACTGCTCAAACCCTGAATGATGCGTGCATGCATGACATGTAAACACTCCTAGATGCAATAAATGACATAGAATGCAAGGTAGGAAATTAAACACATCACATCCGACAACAATCTTATCATATACACATGCTTCATGTGGCAAAAACTATACAAGATTGTGATAAATTAATAAAGGTGTCAAATGAAGATCTTGGTGTTTTACGAAATACATTTCAGGATTCAACCTGTATAACTTAACCTTGATGATAAATTCATCATAGCGACCTTAATTTGGAGAACATAAAAGATCTTGAGTCCAACCCATATCCATGCCAGTGAGTTAAAGATTATCATTATTAAAATAATATTATATTATTTAGTTAATTAAGTTAATATTAATCAACTTAAAATTCACACACATTATCATTTCACAACCAAATACAAGTTAAAATACTATTATTTTATTTATAATTAATTAATCAATTTGGGAGGAAAGAATAGAAGAAAAGGGGAGGGAGAGAAAGGGGAAAGAGGAAAAGAGAAATGGAGAAAAGGGGAAAGAAGAAAAGAGGGAGGGAGGAAAAGATAAAGAAAAAGAGGGAGGGAGGAAAAGATAAAGAAAAAGAGGGAGGGAGGAAAGAAGAAAAAAGGGAAGGGCAAAGAGAGAGAGAGAGAGAGAGAGAGAGAGAGAGAGAGAGAGAAAGACTTCCAAAAAGCATGCGACACGAATCTAGTCTAACGCGATACAAAAGCATAATGTGCACAAAATAGGCTCGAACACAACCCTAATCTATACCACACAACCAAACAAACTACAAGTGATCACCTTGGCAATTGAGGCTGACACAAAAACTCAACCGTGAACGTGAACGTGCCCGATGCCTAAGCCCACAACAACACACAAGGATCCTCCTAGTACCAAATGATAGAAGCAGACTAATCGCATGCTACTCAGACCATGCCAACTACAAACCACATATAAAACACCAAACCGATAGGCCGGGTTTTACATGTGATCCTTGTAATCCACCATTGATTTGTGAAGATCTTGTTGTATGCCAAGAATTTGTTGTATAATCTTGATGAATATGAGTTTAACCATTATTTGTTATACTTGATGATTTGTAGTTTATCCTAATGTCTTTTGGTGTTTCTACATTAATTTGTATGTCATCTATCTTTTGTACTTTATTATTTTGTCTTGTTAAACACACGACAAGTAGGTGATTGAAGATCTCAACAAATAGATTATCGGGATAAGTGATACCATGAGGCTAGAAAACTTGATCTTATCAAGTTTATGATCTTATAAAGTTCATAATCTAAGTGATATTCAATTTATGATCTTATCAAAGGTTTTGTTTTGCCAAAAACTTGAGATGTTCAAATAAAAATTTAAAGGTTGTTAACCATTTACCATCAGTCAAAACTCGTTAGTGGCAAATGGTTAGAAAACGATAAATGACGCGGTAATTAACATTTGATGGTCGAGATTTTTCTAAATAATAATGGTAATCCTTCGACTACATCGTAACTGCACTACTTGCACCCTTAGCCCAAGGATGCAACAACGAATTTGATGTGAACACGGACTAAATAATGATATTGTAATTTGGAAAGCTATTCACCAGACTACTTATTAGATTTACATTGCAGAAATAGATTTCAACCTTCAAGTAGGCTTAAGACAAGAAACCTTAAGGGGCTTATCACACAAGGCATGTAAATGATACCATTGTAGAAATGCACTGGCACTTAAATCTCCTAACATGAGCACTCCGAGTCACAGGAGAGGCAACACCTCCCTAGCTACTAAGAGGGTGATGTTACACAATGTAGATGAACACTTCGAAGCACACAAAGGTAACACGTTTAATGCAATTAAGAGGTTGAGCTTTCATACTAGTTCTTATACTTCGATCCAATCTTTGAGTTATGCAACTTATTCTTAGATGATGATGTATAACACAATGGTCGTGGTTACCTGTTTTGCAACCTAAAGTAAAACACGAAGACATTCTTCAAGTGACAGGGCATCATATCCTAACACTCGGACTTCATGTGGATCTTCGCAAGGTATAAACCATAAGCTCCTTCATCCATGCTACTTCAATACACACACTGCTGTTTAACGTATCTTTAGTGCTTTGCACATTAGCTCCAAGACTTTAGGGCTTAAGCAAACTATGCAAGAGGTTGTTAGTTAACAGCCTAGAGTTATCTATCCTACATAGAAAGTTAAACATAACAAAATAATACTCAACACACATCATGTCAAGTAGAGTCTTAACCAACACTTGAGCTTATTACAAATCATAATCTTAAGCTCATTTAGGAGTTCATATTATAATTTAATTTCAATCCTCAAATTACATACCAAAACAACTCAGAAGTAAAATTAACACAACGGCCCCCCCAACACCCCATTTTTCGGCTTGAGAGCGAACCGAAGTACGATGTTTAGGTATCTAACTAGGTACATGAAGCTTCTTGCTGACTAATTGCTAGTTGGAATGTCCACTATTGTGTTGTGTTTTTACCATTCATGTGGAGTTATTGAATCTCGCATGTCTGTTATCAAAGTAATGAAATCTACGATAATCGTTTCTAATATCGTACTGTGATAATTATTGTTACCTGTACCATGACCGCAATTGTTACCATTTTTGTTATCGTCTCATTGGTGTTGCCATATTGCTATCGATATCATACCGTTGTCTTTTATATTCATGTTATCGATACCGTTATCATTACCATACCGTGATCGTTATTGTTGAAGTTATTGATAACATTGTTAAGATTGTTACTGTTATGATATTACTACTTCATTGTTATCAACATTGATATTGTTACTGTATGGTTAAACTATTATTGATACAGCCACTCTTATTGTACTGATACTGTTATTGTTATTCTTGTTGACTGGATTTCTAGATATTTATTATTACTGTTATATCCCTATTGATGATATCGAGGGATTACCGTGTTATTTTGTATTGCACTGATTCATTGAAATGTAATGTATTGTGCTACTGCATTATTTGTATTGTGTTGTACCACGGTATCACGTTGTACTGTATTGGTAGGAGTGTCTCACTACATTATTTATATATCAAGGAATAGCCTGAAAAGTTGTGATGTTTGGAAAGGATTGTGAAGCATCTCGATTCCTATGGTTGGGCAATTATTGTTGGGTTTGTCCCACATCGGTCGTAGAGGTTGTTGGTGACTTGTATATAGGCTAATGAGAAAGCCTTATTCCTTGAGTTAACTTTTGGAATAAAAAGGCCCGTGACACCTATTACAAGTTTTCCTTTGGTTGTTTAAAGTCTCTTTTGGAGGCCCAAAGGGCCCAACAATGTTGGTGGAGCTTGGGTGGGGGCCCAAAGGGCCCAAAAGTGGTATCAGAGCCAAGTTTGAACTAGGTTTGCCTACGCCGATTGTTGTTGTTTCCTTCATGTGTTTCACTTGATGATTTGATGGGAGTTTGCCAAGTGGGTGTCGTCTGATTTAAGGGGAGTGCGTTAGACGATCATTGGTTTCGGGTCACGCCCGATGTGTGAAGGGGAGTTGTTGGGTTTGTCCCACATCGGTCGTAGAGGTTGTTGGTGACTTGTATATAGGCTAATGGGAAAGCCTTATTCCTTGAGTTAACTTTTGGAATAAGAAGGCCCGTGACACCTATTACGAGTTTTCCTTTAGTTGTTTAAAGTCTCTTTTGGAGGCCCAAAGGGCCCAACAGTGTTGGTGGAGCTTGGGTGGGGGCCCAAAGGGCCCAACAATTATTACCCAAATCTCTTCCTATGAGAGTAGATTTATTCCTACGGGTGGCAATTACTAGTGAAATCTTTTCCTATATATAGATTAGATTTTCTTTCTATCAAACATCATTATCGAATTTTTATTAATAACTAGGCAAAATATACAAGGCCTATACTCAACTTTTAAAAATAGATCTTTGTTGAATAATGAAATAAATGAATTATTTTAATACGATATTTTGGAAGTAGACTATGATTTTAAAATAAATCCTAATTGAATGATGAGATAGTGAATAATATAATGATTTGATTTTTTTTCTATTTTCGTTATATTTTAATTGAATGATTCTTATATGCTTTTCATTTGAGAATTTGATTTTTGACTCTCTTTTTATAATAAATTAGTCGCTAACCCACGCAATGTGGAGCTAATGGTTTCACAACAAATTCTAATAATTATAGAAATCAAAATAAATCCTAATTATAATAAAAAGATGTTAGAGGATTCGAAGCGAATCCTATTTATAATTAAAAAATAATAAATGATTCGAAACAAATCTTATTTATGATAGGAAAGTAATATTTTTACTAATTAATGGGAAATAAAATGTCATCATCACTGTATTAAAAGTCTTTAGTTTTATAGACTTGAGTATAGAAGATTTGAATTTGCTCACTTGGGCAAGAGTCGGCGACATAAACTATCCGGTCGGACTAAAATTTCCTAACATGCCCGACCTGGGAAGTAGGCGGTCAAAACTCAATGCCTATAAATCCAAGAAGCACTGTCCTACGGGCGCATGCCATAAGCGCACACGCTCTCTCACTCGCCTGCGAGGAGGAAAGAGAAGAGCTCGCCGGCTGCGAGGAAGATGGTGATGTCGACGGAATCTGTAGAATGCGAAGGCTGCACCGCCCTCGCCTACCTCTACCTCAAAGGCGTTGTCCTCGCCAAGTCTAGGCATGCCGCCGTCAATGTACCCTCCTCCTCCGACGTGTTTTCTGGACGTCTCAGTCAGGTGGTGCTCCGGGCTAACTTTCCGTCGGAGTCCTATACCAGCAAGGTCGTCGCCATTACCAAAAACTTCAAGGGTCCGTATGAATCTTTATGTTTTCTACGTCCTCATGAACAAAAATGCCGATTCTTGGATTGGTTTTGTGTTTTTTGTCGTTCTTGCGTTTGAATTTTTTGGTTATGGATGTGTTCTTGTTCATAGTATGAATGCCAAGTGAACCCAAATAAAAATTTCTTTAGTTGGTTCTCGAGCATGATTTTTGTTTTAGGTTATCAATGTGGTTCTTAATTGTTTATGGTATGTATGTTAGGTGACCCCCCAAAAAAACAAAAGATTTCTTCGATTGGTTTCGTCAGCATTTGTTTTCTTTTTCCGGTTATCAATATGGTTCTTGTTTTTGGAATGAATGATCATGAATTGATCTAACGTAAAGTATAAATCTGTTAATAATTCTGTATGTATGGTTGCAATATTAGCCCAAATTAAAAAGATAATTCTTTGAATTGATTATTTTTACGTGCTTTCGATCGTTCTTCGAGCTATAAATGTCCATTATCAATTCTACTTGTTCATGGTATCTTTTGCTACTTCTTTGATTGTTATTGAATTTTGTAGGGGTGAAGAAAGTGGAGAAGTGGAGGAGCAAAGACGGAGTAGTGGTGGTGGGGAGGATGGATCCGGAGAGGCTTCGGTTGTGGATGGAGGCAGTGACGGGGCTTGAGGTGAGGGTTGTGGTGGTGTCGGCGACAGTCACCACAGTCGCCGGAGAAGAGGTGTGGTTCAAGACTATGTTGCACTCCTGCGCCGACAAGCTTCTTCACGTCGTTCTTCATCTCAAAGGTAACCTCTTGGCGATAACTTCTTTTTTTGCATGGCCAAGTTTACGTGTTTACATATTTAGGTTTTATGTTTAAGAATTGCCTTGATATAGCTTGGTCGATTTTAAGTCAAGTTGGTCGTAAACACCCATCGATAATTTGCATGTAAAATTTTCCAACCCAATGATTTAAGTATAGTGTTAAATACAGTAATGTAGTGGCTTGTTCTAACCGGATGGCATACCTTCTCCAGCTTTCATACTATTTTAATTGGTAACCCGCTGTTTCTTAATTTTAAATTTCCCAAACCCCCCTTTTTAATAAAAGTTATAACTATTTAAACTGGTAATTAAATAAATATTGATTACAAAAAATATTTTTAATGTCTAATAAAACTTTTTATTTATAATTTTAAAATCTGGTTGAACCTGATACAATCATATTAAACCAAACATACCATTTACTAGCAAAAATTAATCCGGTAATACGATATCCAGCATGGCGATTAAAACTTTGTCAGATATAGTCTGGTTGGACATAAATCTCGTCAATTTACATATAAAAGTTTCCTACCCAACGAGATTTAGAGTGGGAATCAAGCGGCATTTATGTCCAAGAAACCGAGATTGGGCAAATAAATCGACCCAATTATATTGAATGTGGTAATTTAAGAATCTGAAATGTGGCAATCAACAAGGAAGATCAAACTTAATTGTGTTGGTATGGAGGAATATTGCAGGAGTGAAAACTGTATCTGTAACCCCATTGGAATACAACATGTATCTGTTCAAGGTGAAGGGGGCCATTGACCACTCCAAGCTCCTCTCAAGCCTTGAAATACTCCGATCTGTGCACCAGCCTCCGGTTCCCGCTCAGCACCGAACAGCAGTGCGGGAGACCAAGCCAGGACATCGAGTGACGCCGAGAGTAAGGTTAAGTTTGAAGAAAGCAAAGGCCGAGAAGGTCGATGCAAAAGGCAAGGGGGTAGATGATGCAGGGCAAGCAGCAATGGAGGCACTAGCAGTGCCTTTGGATCAAATTTATCTATCTTGAAACTCTCTCATATGTTGTCTGTGCTCGAATCAATTTTGATTGAGGCCATCACATTGGTGAATGCATGAAGCACTGTCATATTGCACTTTTCTGTCATAGCAGTGGATCAAGTGTTTGTTAGTTTTTGACCACCTTAATCTTGTCTGCGGAATGTTAAACTAGGTTGGATGAGAGTAGTATTCAAAACTGGCTACAAAGAAATAATAAATGCTTATGAAATATATACTTGTTAGCACAATAATTAATCAGAATGTCACCACCATTACTCTTGATGTAGTTTGCATAATGTTTGCAACACTTGTTTTCTGAGAAGAATTGGTTGCTGTTAGAAAGTAAGCATAATTTTAATATTTCATGCAAATATAAAGAGGTCTTTATATCCTTCATGAGTGAAGGAAAATGTAGAAGGGTACAAAGTCTATGTATAGTCATCACTATTTAAGTCTTCCAAGTGAAGATTTTCTAGTTGAGAACTAGTCCTCTTAAGTATGATTATGCCCTATCTACTTCTACCTGTTCTTATTATTATATATACAATAAAAAGGCTTTTTTTTTAGTGTTTTGTCTGGGGGCACCTAGCGGTAGCAAATGGTAAAAGCTGATTGGTTGGTTATAAAATGTAATATATACTAATTGGTTTGTTATAAAATATGTTTAAAAGTTGAAAATGATTATTAGGAACTTATGGTCTCTACGGTGGATAGCTCCCTCAGCACCCAACTTAGGGTACATATCATTCATAAGATTGAAAGTAACTGATTTTGTAACGCTGCTGATGGTTACTAATTATCAAATAACCATTTAAAGTTTTTAAAACAAACTGTCAAGATCAGTAAAACTGTCAATATTGAAACTGTTAGATATTAAAATGATAGATAGGATTTTCGTCATAGGGTGTGGGAATTATTACAATCCAAAATAACTTTCATACAAAAAATAATAACCATGAAGTAAATGATTGATAGTTGTTCAACGTGATCAAAACCATCTGATTTTTACAAAATCTGTAATAATGAAAATATACTACAAATTCTGCAATCACGATGAGAACTAGTTTTCTGGATAAATATTTTCGTGGGTGCCATTATTTAAGGCATGAGAAGAGTTGCCCTCTTAAAGGTTTTTGTTAATTAGCTGGTGATCAGCCATGGGCATGAGGAGATGAATTCTTGGGACGTGCTGGGAAGGATCTTCTACGCATACCAACTACAGGATTAGTAGACAATAAACTGTCACACTAAGTTGTATGCCACAACGTTGAAAACTTGTAGACGACTAAGAACAACCAAAAAGAGGGGGAAAGCCCGGCCAATACATGTTTCTTGCCTCCAATCATTCTCTAAGCTTCCAACACTCTGGAACCAGCTAAACCATTCAACATCTGAGCATTTCATGGAAGGAATATAAAATTTCACCCATAAAAAAAAGAAGCAGAGTGCTTGATAGAACATAAGATTTAGAAGTGCAGTTGGAGGTAGCACAATGGTGGACCTGCAATTTGGACACCGAAACTCAGGTTGTCGGCCATTCCTCAAATTTAAAAGAGTACTGGATGATTTTCACCATTTAAAAGAGTTTCTTTTATTCATTTTCTTGTTCAGTCAGTATTGGATCGTAAATGAATATTTTTCAGAGAGTCAAAGAAAAAGAAAAAAGAAAACTATTGTTTTCACTTTTGAATGAAATAATTTTGAAGCAGTTGTGTGTAGATACTTGCACACACTTTTGATCTCCTTCATATTAATTTCTTATTTCAGGGTTACATTGTCTTAAAAAAAAACCATGAGACTGTGTAGAATAGCTTGAACAAGCTGTAACTAAGTAACTTTGGACTTATGAACAGCCAATTTTAGGATTATATTTTTAGAAATAGGCCGTGGATGTTTGTTTGATTGCATGTATAATATATTATCCTTCATTTTCCATTTAAGTGTTTACTTCTGGTGTTTGATTGTTTCAGGTATATGCTAATGGCAGAACCAGAATCATATTTTTGTTAATCATTTACCCAATTTAGCTCGTGAAGACTATCCTGCATCATTTCCATTTTTTCTATACAAAACCTTCTAAGTAAGAGAAGATAAAAAGGAAATTTTATCTGGCAGAGATGTGGTTCCATAACTGATATTAACCCCATCAGGACTTCTCCTGTGATCGTCAAAAGGTTGCGTTCTAATTGATCTAGTTTCTTTGCTTCTTCTCGAACTTACATATTAGATATTTTTAAATACAAACACTGCTGTAGCTAAAAACCTAAAAATTTTACTATTCAGCAGTCAGTATCTTGTTTATCTTTCTTATCGAAATCAAACAATCTTTCAGGTCCCGGTGGAGAAGATTGGACCGACCTGGATAAATATTTCATTCAAGATGAAAATGACCCAGGAACCGATAAAAAAGCTTTTGGATGGCTGCTAGAAATGTGAGTACCTTCTTTTTGTTTCGTTAAAACAGAACATCATTTTGTAGCATATGAGATTGCAAAGGTGAAGGTTTGCAAATTCATGTACGCATATGCTTAAAACATAGCACAATCTTGGGTAGGAATTTTTTCTACTGAGATACATAATGATTTGGTAAACATTTGTTAACTCTCCAATCTAGCCAGAACCGCTGCGCTTGCCCCCAAAGGAAGCAGCTGCTTTTTCCGTGGGCGTTGAAAGTATGGACGATGCACTTATTACTAAAATTATAATTTCTTGGTATCAGTTATTGTGTTGTTGCTTTGTCATACTTTTACCTATGTTTTTGTTTCTTGTTTTTAATGTTTCGTAACTGGGAGATTGACTTGACATATCTTATTTGATTAAACTTTTCGATTAAATGACATTGACAAGTTAGAAATTAAAATTTGTTTAAGTAAATATTTCGTCAACATTTTTTTATTAAATAGAACTAAAATCCGTACATTTTTACTATTTAAAATGCACAATTTGACATTTTTCTGATGTATCAATAAAATACTTCTTCTACTTAATATAAGTTTAGGAGACGAGTTATGAACCGTATCATCATAAAGGGCAAAGTTTTAGATGGCCGATACCTTTCCTCACACTGACCCTAATTTATCAGGGCATACAATTGACACAATGCACATGTTTTGAAAGAGTTAATAAATTATATTGATAAAACTGTTATGACAAATTCTTTTATACAACCTTTTTGGATTTAATTTGGTGGGAAAAATAAATGCATTAACACAGTTCATCGTAGCCTGGTGGTATAGCTTAAAATATCCTTAAAAAGGACAAACGACATTGTTAAAATCATAATAAACAAATGTTGGATCAAGTATTCAACCAAACCAAAAAAAAAATGTAAAAAAAAAAGATGTGGCCTTCTACAACAGCTGATAAAGGCGGACCAAACTCTGTAGTAGGGCATTTTTTGCCCATATATATGCTAAGCATAATTATGAGAGGTCAAATGAAAATATTTGTTCTTGCCATTAGTCATTACCTCACAAGTCAGTAATCATTACCTCTTAAACCTTCGATGGTAGATTGATTGCTATGTTGCAACACTGCAATTGGTCTGCTTAATAGCTTGTCCTACCTAAGAGGAAGGTGAAACGTGAATCATTAAGCTTATCACCATGCACAAATTCCCAGTATATGTGAAGAAGAATTCCTGGATAAAATGAGATACATAACCATCAAGCTTCATTTTTTAAATATGTTTGATCTAACCATATTATTATATCAAATGAGCGAAATTAATCAACAGAAAATTTGGTCAGATTCTAGACAAAAACGATTTACGGAAATGTACTTAAAATCAGTCACATGCTCAGAGACCAAGTTGGAATATGTATAAGCAAGCTAAATATAGATTTTATACAGAAAATGGTCAGCCAAACTCTGGAATAGTTTAGGGAAATTTGTCTGCATACCTGGAAATAATGAAACCTTCAAAAATTGATGAAGCCTCCAACATTCACCCGAATTTCTGGGGATTTATAATGGCCTGGAGCCTTCGTTATAAAGCTTCTTATCACAAGTTAGCGACCATTGGAAGAAATTCAAAAGCACTTGGCTTAAGACTACCAAAAATCTCCACAAGAGCATAAGCCATTTGTGAAATGATGAAAACGAGTTGCATCTCGTAAAATGATCTCGCGATCTGTTAACTTTGCTATCAATTTTATTGCCACATGGCAATCACCACAAACCCGGAGGTTTTTCATCACACGTATTGGTACACCTTTTGGAAATTTCAGAAGTCCAAATGCCACAGCCAATTTCTCAGAGTGGTATCCCAGGCTGTGCACCTTTTGCTCCTCATCCACATCATGAAGCACAAAAGTACAATCAGGAACATAACCAGCCTCTCTCAACTTTCCCCTCAGCTTGTCTAGCAATTCCACAATTTGCCTATGCTCGGGATGGTTCCAAGCAGTTCCCCCAGTAAACATATGTATCTTCTTCTCCACTTCAACCCAACTACAACCAGGAGACTTGTTCACTTTCCTCACTTTCATGGTACTCCTCAGATGTTGAACATCTTTCCATCTACCCTTGGAAGCATAAATATTGGACAATAAGATATATGGTCCAGCATTTCTTGGTTCAAGGATCACAAGTTTTTTGGCAGCAATCTCAGCAACCTCCAAGTTCATATGGGTCCGACAAGCACCCATCAGAGAACCCCAAACAACAGCATCTGCTTCCATTGGCATACCCATGATTAAATTCATTGCCTCATTAACATGTCCTGATCGCCCAAGCAGATCAACCATGCAGGCGTAGTGTTCCGTTTTTGGTTCAATCTGATAATTACTAGCCATGGACTTGAACAATTCTTTCCCTTCTTTTACCTTGCCAGTATAGCTACAAGCTGATAGGACTCCGACAAAAGTAACATCATCCGGGAACATGCCAGAAGAGTACATCTCAGCAAACACTTGCAAAGCTTCATTACCTAATCCATGTTGTGCATAACCTGTTATCATAGAGTTCCACATGACTAGGTCTTTCGAAGCAAATGCATATTTGATGCATTTTGCTCGAACAAGGTTTCCACACTTGACATACATGGTTATTAGAGCTGAAACAACAAAGACATCTGAATTAAAATCCAATTTTACAACCCTGGCATGAACCTCCCTCCCATGGTTGAGAACAGCCAAGGAAGCACATACAGCCAGAACACTGATAAAAGCTGGATAATTTTCTTTCACTCCAATCTTTTGCATTGACCTGAACGTTTCAATGGCCTCCAATTCAAAGCCATTTCTCTCATAGGCTTTGATCATCGCACTCCAAGTTGCATCATCCCTCTCTACCATTGAATAAAACACTTGCCTGGCCTCAGCCACCATTCCATTCTGCCCAAGCCCAAGAACCATAACATTACAAGGGGTTAAAGTCTTCTCAGGCATTGCCATGAATAAATCAAATGCGTCATCCACCCTACCGCACTGCAAGTAACCAGTCAACATAGCAGTCCATGATACATCATTCTTTCCTGGCATCACTTCAAACAACTTCCTAGCAACATCAACCATCAAATTACTAGCATAACCAGAAATCATGGTGGTCCAGGTGATCACATTCCGGCGTGGCATCTCATCAAAAAGCTCCCGTGCATCATTTAATAGTCCCTCCTGGCAATACCCCATTATCATATTTGTTCTCGCAACCACGTCCTTCTGTGGCATTTCATTGTACAACTTCCGTGCATCATTAATACGACGATCCTGAATCAACCCTCCCAACATGACAGTCCAAGACACAACATTCCTCTCTGGCATTTGCCAGAACAATCTCTCTGCCTCACCAACCCTCCCGTCCTGAACATACCCTCTAACCATTGCGGTCCACGACACAATATTCTTTTCAGGCATTACATCAAACACCTTTCGTGCATCATCCACCATCCCATTCTTCACAAACCCCGAAACCACCCCATTCCAGGAGGCCAAGCTCCTCTCTGGCATTTCATTGAACAGCCGGCAGGCCTCCTCTGGTCGACCATTTGCAAAATATCCAGATATAATAGAGTTCCACGACACAACACTCTTGTTAGGAGTTTCATCGAACACGCGCCGGGCAGCATGAATTTCTCCCAGTCGTGCATAGTGACTGATCCGTGAATTGGCCGACTGAATTCCATCACCAAGATAACACAGGTGGCGCACACAATTCAAACGCATGAACGGAATAGAGATGTTGAAAAGTTAGCTCCTCCAGGAATTTATTAGCAGTTTCATTGTGATTCTGAGACCTTTCATGGCCAAATATTGGTTGTAATATCTGACATCAATGATGACACCAAATGTCTGACAATTTCAAGAAGGAGCATCAAAGTCAATCTCCAAGATTTTCATTAGATATGAGAAAATAATATAATCATTCAACCAAATATACTGATCAGCATATACAATACAAAGTCAGTATACAATATGAATCACCACAATTTTTTAAGGAAAAAAAAAGAAGAAAATATTTAGTAGGAATAAGATTCTATTCTATACAGACTATCAATCATAAATCTAGGTCACATGTACATACAGAAGGCAACACCACCGAAGAAAGCACGAGAAGAACATTTTTTGCACACAAAATTTGCAGTATTTGCACATCTAGGCAACTAAATAAGCTGAATATAGCAGCCATAACAAAATAGAAATAAGATGTCAAGAAACCATGTATCTTAAGATTCCACATATAAATGTATAAAACCAGCATATCATAAGAATCACTACCCAACCAAATGAAAAAAATAAAATGAACTTCTTTACCACAAAATACACAGCATTTTCACCTTGAGGCAGCTAAATGTGATTTACAACAGAGATGAGATTCATGTTGCCGAACATAATCAACCAAAAATTAAAATCCCACACATACACATACAAAATACATCATATAACAGGGAATTAAAGGATATGGAAAGAATATCTTTTTATACAAATTTTCACTGGAAATTAGATTAAAATATTCAGATAACACATACACAAATACAAATAAAGCACACTTTCAAACAGCGTCCCCAAAAAAATAAAATAGAACAGCCACTTTCTCTACATAAAATTTCACAGTATTATCGCATTGAGGTAGCTAAATATGATCAATAGAACAATAAAAAAAAAAAAAGATTCCATCAACCAGACATTTAATGACACACTTGTGCATAATAAAACACAGCATACTTCAATATAAAACACAATCTAAAAAAAGAAGAAGAAAAGGGTCTCTTTGTATACGCAAAATATACAGCACTACCACATTGAAGCAGCCAAATATGATAATAATAATAATAATAATAATAATAATAATAATAATAATAATAATAATAATAATAATAATAATAATAACAATAACATAATTATTTTGTTTCCATGACATAAATCCAATATCCACTCACCAACGCACTCCCCAAGTTGTAGCCTTAGGCGAGAAGAGAAACCAAAGCCGGCAACGAGTTGTCGGAGCGCCAACGACAGGTCAGCCGACGGAGATCGCTGGTCGGATGAGGCGTCGGCGGCGTTGACTAGATGTCTGTCGTGGAAAAGGTTTTGGGTTTTAAAACGGGTCGCCCTAACGGACCAGTGTAAAAGTGTTCATAGGTTTAGGAAAACTCAGTTTAATATTTAACTCGGTTTAGTTCAATTCGACCGTTCAAATAAGCTAATATAAGCACACCTCCTATATAAATAAGATATAAATTAGACAAAAGATTACTTTATGTACTATTTATATTTTAATTTTATAAATAAATTTTTATTGAATAAAAGATTGAATAATATCTTAAATATGGATTTTTATTGGCTTTAAAAAAATCCTAATTGAATGAAAAAATAGATTATAATAATTTAATTTATTTGTTTTATTTTATTTTTTTGTATTGTGATGGGATAAATCTTTTACTTTTAATCAGGGGTGGTTGAGTTCCACTTTTATTAATAAGAACGTGATTGCTAAATATACGGGCATATTAATCAGGTCGGGTGCCTGGTTGTGTTTCATATAATCACAATCACATTTATTTCCATCTTTGTTTGGAGAATGGTAGTGGTGGAATGGGGCCAATTCATCTTCTCAAGCCTCAACTTTCCAACCATTGTCAAGCTTGAAGTGATAGCATACCTACTATTTATTCATAAACATCCAAAGCAAGAAACCACACTTCTGAATGCAACTTATCAATGTTTTCATTAAAAAATGGAATGAAATTCATGACATTCAATCTACCTCATCTATTAAAAGTCAATATTCAATAACACAAATGAATATGAAATTGGCCAAGAGGGCAACAAGGAGGCTACAACTACCTATTAATTGACATAACAAACTTTGTTAGCCAATCAATCAAATCTGTAACTAAACTGAACTACTCTAGACATCAAGCTTTAAACTGTACAATCCTCCATATTCATCAGCCAATGTCACATGACAAAACAGGCATTAGGGTTTTCATCACTAAATTGCTGTGGAGGAGGCACACTATACACATGGTAGCCAAGGTAGCCTTCCATGTACTCTCCAAGTCTCTTCTTCTCAATATCATCACCAACTTCACCACCGCCATCAGCCTTTCTTGGCTCTGCCTGTACCTCCTTTTCTGTCTTAACTTCAGCCTTTGCTGCCGGCATGGCTGCCGCCGGCCCCTTCTTGTCGGTGGTCTGACTGTCGGCTGCCTCTGCCTTTTCCTTGTCCTTCGCCTTTCCATCGCATTCTTTGTTGGGATCAATCTTCTTGGCCTGTTGGGCAGGTGGAGGATGTGCTGGCTTTGGAGGTGGCCTGAATGCCTCCACTTTCCGGCCAAGCTTGGACTGCGTATGGCGAAGGAGGCGGTCAACGTCCATGGTTCCTGTCACGGTGATTGTGTAGGTCAGGCCCCCCTCCTTCGCTATGATCACGTCTTGTACGCCTACAACGAAAACCATTACATAAATCAGCACAGTTGTGAAATGCAACTTGATTAGTTCAGGAGGACCACAAGCTCTCCGATGCTTGATTATGAGCATTACCAATAGAACTTGTTTTCAGATTTATGAAAAGCACGCAACTATAATCAGAGCATAGCAGATCACAAGTTAAGAAAAACATTCTGCTATCACCATTATGCAGATGCAACTGTTTGATGATAAAGATCAATTAAATTCTACATAAAATACTTCTAACTTTATTAATCTATTAACATGGAGTACAACAGAAGAAAACAAAAAACTGCAAAATCCAATTCAAGTGTATTTCAAAATTAATTAGTACAAGTATTATAAACTGCATAATAAGAAATTGTTATCCAACCAACCTAAGAAAAAACTGAAGATTCAATTCAAGCAAAATCAATTACTCAGCACGTTTGCTTTTCAATTTATCCATCCATCCAGCCACATTGGAACAATCTTCTTGCATTTTTTACCTTCTTGGCTGCGGACAATCTTCTTGCATTTGTGGACACAAGACTCACAATGCAGTAGAGTCCTGAGCACCACCGTCGACGGCTTGCTAAACTCGGCAGCGCTCTTGTCTCCGGAGGTGGCGGCAGGGGAGACGGAGAGGAGGTCGACCTTTGTCTTTGTCTTCTCCTCCACCTTTGCCCGCAGTTGCTCAGGGTTGACCTTGCCTACCACTACCAGCTCCACCAACCCGCCGTCGTTCTTTACATCTTCCACCCCTGCAAGCACAACTATGGAATTGGATTAAAGATATGGATCCAAATCGTAGAATAAAATCGATCAACATCACAAATCATCAACTTTTGTGAATGACTTCAAATTCAATGTTTGCCGTGGAAATAATAATTCCAGAGCAATCAGGAAACTCTTCGATCGAAGAAGATGTGACAATTCAAATCAAGAAAGCGTCGAATTCATCACCAATAACCAATAGAGGTAGAAGATCGATATTCGAAAAGAGAAGAAATATCTACTTTTTGTTCGGTAAGAAATGATGTTTTCAACAGCAAAACCTCCCATAAAAATCAAAATCAACAACTTCTGAGCCGAGATTTAAGCATCCCAGGAAATGCAGAAAATCAGAGGATTTCAATCCAATAAGAGAGAATTTTTCAATGTAAAAGTTAAAAAGAAAAGGACAAATTCATGATCAAACCATCAAAAAACCTGTGCCGGAGGAGATGGCCGAAGTTGGAGAATTTCATGCTTCAACCCAAAAACACGAAGAAATCATATCAAAAACACCATTTCCAAGCAAGAACCCTCGAATCAAGATCAAAACCATCATCAAGAAAGCATTAAAATAAAATAACATAAAAGAATTCTAACTACAAAAGCCAGGGGAAAAATCAACACCCTCACCGGAGAACCGCCGGACGGCGTTGCGAACCTTTCCGGCGCACTTGTCACAGTGCAAATCCACCTTCAATACCACCACCACCCTCTCAACCGCTCCGACGCCGGCCGCCTTCTCCTGCTTCCCCCCGCCTCCGTCCTGCTTGTTGCCGAACAAGAGCATGCACGAGATGCCGCAGACCTTGCATTGGACCAGTTCCACGCTGCCGCCGCCGCCGCCGCCGCCCATCTCATAAGGCGGAAAGAGAGAATCAAGAACCGAAATTGGAAGAAACTGGGAGCAAAGATTTCTGAGCAAAGTCGGAGATTTTATCCCTCCAATGCTGCTCCACTGCCCACATCAACGAATCCGAATCCACTCCCAACTGCCAAATCAGAAGAAGTCGCCGCCACCTCTAGAGGAACGAAGGTGAGCAAACAGGGGGCGAACTGGGAGCCAAGATGAGGAGTTTCTTACATCACCCAGCTCGGAAGAGGGAGGAGAAGACGGCGAAGAAGGCTGCGGTCTGAATTAATGAACCAGGATAGGAAGAAGAAGGAAGAAGGCGAGGAGGCTTGAGAGGTTGGACATGGTGGTCATGGGGAGAAGAAAGGGAGGGAAAGTTGGAGATAAAAAGGGACGTTGCGAAGTTGCCGTGGCGGGACGGGCGACGTGGGGTCTCTCTTCGCTAAACGGCCGTTCCCTTTTTGTTTTCATCAAGTGGTGTATGGCGATAATGAAAATAGGTGTCCGATTGATTAGTTTTTTACTTATTTTCCTTCATGACTCATCTAAGTTCATGCTGTTGATCTATTTATTAACTAGACCAGAATTTTACACCGGATAAAACTATCACAATAAAACCCTCTCAAATTAAATCATCGAGAAAATAAAACTCGATAACGGAAGCGTACCTGAATTCATAAAACAAGATGATTTTTAAATTTTCTAAGTTTTTGATCTTCTAAATTCAGTCAGGTTCTTCAAGATCAGAGGGATGCCAGCATGAAAAATTACTTTCGAATTTGGAGACTATAACCCTGCTTTATCTTTATTTTTTATAATTTCAAATTAACCCATCATAAAAGAAAAATTATGAAAATAGTATCTATATATATATATATCCAATCCATTCTTATATTAATGACCAATTAAACTTAATTTTAATAGATCAATGAAATTTATACTAAACCTTAAATAATAGTATATGATACAATTAGATATGCATGTATATATGTGTCCAAAATCCAACACATGTTAAATCAGCTTGTGCTTCAAGCAATAAAAAGGAAAATAAATTTTTTGCTTTTATTTCATATACTGACTTCAAGCAATTCTACAGCGAAATGTATTTATTTGTTAAGGGAGTACTGATACCCAACTAGCATGTGTTTCTGTACAGGTACAAGAAAGCGGAAAGTGAAAAACTTGTCTATATTCTACAAATTATGACCTACATGGCTTTCTTGTAAGATTTCTGTATTACTTAATTTTTACATACGGCTTCTCAAGAGGACTACTGTCACAAGTCCAATTCTAGGGCCCAAATTTTTCGTCCTAAAATCAGTCATGTGCGGCGTATTCCCCTCCCTGGGAACACTCAGCCTCCTACTAAATACGCAATATGGGAAGCCAAGGCCACAAACACTACAATTGTATTCGGCCACAACTTATATCCAGCGACCCCAACCAACACCTTGTTCAACCACCCGTACTCAATCACCCACGAGTACACAAGACAACACTCTCGGTTGACAACACTCTCGGTTACTAACACTCCTTGCCGTTAGGCTGCACCCGAGAGTCAAGTAGCGCTACACCAAGCACCACCCAATCGCCCAACCACCAATATGGGGACTGAGTTCGTACCGTCTACCCTTGCTTGCCTCAGCACTCGGTTCCCCACACCCGTGCCTTGTTAACCTCGACCCCGACCTTGGTACGAAAGTCCCCTGCATCAACGTCAGCCAACAAGCAAACAAAAGATTACGAGAAAAACACTTCCCAACCTTATATTATAAAACCAATACAAGGATATTACAAGCACTCGACTCCTCTCACAAGTACTTGCTCGGCTTATGGACAGCCCCCACAGCCTCGCCCCAATGTACCCAATACAAAGGAACTCACACGAGGTTACTTCCCACAAGTAACTCGCACCCGATTGCCAACACCAGCAATCTCACAACGCGTACCTTGATTCAGGTAAGTCTCCAATGGAATTCCAGCACTTCCACCAAGTACCGGCTGCAGCAACTCCACAAACTTCCTTCTCTCTCAGTTGTCCCTTACCACAAGAGACAGCATTGTCCCCAATTGGCCGCTCTCTCCAAGAGTACGTCTTCCAACTGGTCGGGCTTCTTCAATCTCCAGAAGAAGTCCCCTAACTCCTCACCAATCCATGTATTTATAGGCACGTCTCCTAGTTCCAATTGAACTTCAATCTTTATCTCCAAAGATTCTCCTAGTTCAAGTAGAACTCCAAAAGATATCTGCCAGCATCATC
>JAVDBV010048013.1:0-17688 GCA_032619315.1 Piper longum | reverse complement strand
CCCCCCCCCCCCCCCCCCCCTTGTCGCCAAATGCCCTCCGCCGCCATGCCGAGCCCCTCTCCCGTCTCCCCCCTCTTGAATCAGCGATTCTCGTCGTTGTCGACTTTGGGTAAGAATCATCTCAGATCGGCTTGAATCGACTGATTCTTGGTCAGATTTTTTACCCAAACGATCCGCCATTATTTTGTCTCGGTTTTGTACCTAGCAGAGTGAAATTGGACGATTCAACTTAGAATCAGCTGATTTTTGCAACTATGGTTTTAAGACCGATACATTATACGTTCCAGACAACATTCGAAACACCTTCAAAAGGGTCATCTAACTAATCTTCTAGATTAATAAAACTTCATGGATAAGATTCGTTAATTAGTTTTCGAAAGATTATAAGATCTAGTTTAATGTTGCACTTTCAAGCTTGATGACATGTCTATACCTAGACTTGATACATGTTTTATAATATTGGATTTTGACTTGTATGCCATATAGATGGGATGCATGACGTCACCGAGGGGTCTAGTCAGTACCCACTTGTGGTGCTCGGTGACAGTATTATATATATATGATATCTATTTACTACATGCTAGGAGTGTATATTTTAGCATATCTTAGCCGTATTCGGCATGTTGCGTCCGTCAAGTATATTTGGACCGCATATTGCTGCACTAATTATCAACTAGACCCTATTGACCATGGTACTCTGCATGTTACTGTGAGTCATTATGTAACACCCCGACTCGGCTCACCTGTAAATCGACACGAAAATGTTACCGGCGACCGAACTGTTCGCTAATCTACTAGATTCGGTTAAGCCGACCCAGATCTACTCTCGACATCTTAAGATGATGATATGATTTGCTATATGCATGGGTAAATGCACAAAATCCTAACCGAACACTACATGGATGACATGCAACAAATTTATAAACCAACAAAGTTGCAATAAAATCAAAATAAAATTCTAAATAAAAACGAACAAAACCTCCCCTAAAAGTGCAATTAGGGGCCACCCTATCAAAACAATATATACAACTATATATGGACATATCAACAATTTCATTCATAAAATGTAATCCACTATGTACTCATTTTCGAGCTTGGGTCTCAGCCCACCTGCACGTCCTCTTCATAACTCACATCGTAGCATGTCAACATTCAATCACAACATATCATCATTTCTTTGTATTTTCTCACATCAATTTCAATATAATAAAATCATAAACACAATATTAAACATTCAATCATTAAACATGTGTGTGCGCAAGAGACCTCGCTACTCCTCCGTCCAAGCTAGTACATCCGATCAAGCTCATCACCTACATATATTATAAATAGCCACAAGTAATGAGTGTTACCTGTAACACCCCGGCTCGGCTCACCAGTGAACCGGCCCGAAAGTGACACCAGCAACCGAATCGTTCACAAATCTAATACGTTCGGTTCAGCTGACCCGGACCTACTCTCGGCGTTAAGACAGAGATGTAGCATGCAGAGTATGAATGAAATACTAGGGTTCTAACGCTTGTTCTACATGCATGCCATGACATGTAAGCAAAAAAAATCAAAATGAAAATAATAAACGAGAAATCGTAAGGAAAATATTTATTTCTATAAAAAAAAACAGACATAGTTTCCCCTAAAAGTACAATAAGGGCCAACCTGTCCACAACAAGGATATTTATAAATACTTTCAAAAGGGTGTAAAACATGATGATCAATAATCAGACGCAATCATCATTACTTTCACTTTCACATGAGCCACGACTGAGCTCCAAGGCTCCTTGTTAATTCATATTTATCCATTACTTCATAAGTGGATTATGAAAACATAACACAATAAAATCTCCATTCACAAAATACTAGGACACAATCATTACACGATACACAGGGCAAGTACATGTGTGCGACTCTGTGCTGCTCCTCCGTAGTCCCGACAACTCTCAATCATCGCGATCGTCACCTACATATATATAAGAAAACCGTCAGTAACGAGTGTTACCGGCCCAAAAAATAATTAATATTAAACTGGCACAGGAGAGCTAACCCTCCTGTTGAATAAAAACCGTATACTTACTCAAGAACTCTCACAAGGGCACTAATGGGAGCCGTCGCCCTCGAGCGACAGCGTCCCCTTTCCATCTCATTCTCTTTCCTTGGCCATCTCATCTATCACGTCTTGCATCAAATCTCATTCTCGTTCATCTCAGCCCTCTACATCCTCCATATTACTCCTAGCCTTGAGCACGAAGGCCGAGTACTCTTAGGCAGTAGCCCTCAGTACCCTTTGAATCACAAGTCTAGACATGTGCTGTACTTAACAGAACCCGTAAACATCCACGTTCTCTGAGTGTGAAGAACTCAACCACGGAGTTAGCAAGATCCCTCGAGATGAAGTGGGTCTTCCCCAACATCAACCTGCAGACGAGCACATGCCTTATCTGAAGCCATGGCCGCCATCCCTCTTTCCATATCTCACGGAAAATGCGAAAACCATATATGTATATAGGTCTGGGTTTGGATTAATAAAGTAGGCCTGAAGGCATCATGAGCTGGATCTGAATTTTGAAACATACTCGAGGGATCTCATCCTCGAGGGTTATTAATCTCAAAAAACTGTTCGGCTAAATGGCCTGAGTTAGGTAGGATCTGATAAAATGCCACTTAACACGTCTTGCAAGTAGAAAACCAAACATCTGATAGAATAGAGCACAAAATACAGGCGAGTCCTAAACGGACCTAGTAGAAGCTCCAAGCGTGGTTGCGCACCTAGGCGGCAAGCTCCTACTCCGTACATACCCATCAAAACTTAATACTAACACCCGTTCATGATGCATTCACACACCCTATAGCACACACATCATAACGCATCAATCAACATACATCAATAATAATCAATATAAGTTTTTTGAATCTACGTTACATTAGATTACAATAGTTGTTTAATTGGCCTAATTAATCACTTAGCATTCATTTTAATATCACACAATCACATATATCCATATTTTTATTAACATAAAAATACATAACACAGCAGCCACTTAATCACACTATCATAGCATGTTGTGCTAATAATCGTTAACTCTAAATAATTAAATTAAATAAATTATACCTCACGCATTGTCGACAATCGGCGACGACTAGGGTTTCGTCACGTGTGTCGAAGCTCGAATTCGGCGCTCAGCGGCGTACGACGTTTGATCAGGTTCAACTAGATGAACTTGGCAGAAGACTAGGAAAATCCAGTTTTTCGACAAGTTCAGTATTTTTTCGGCCGGTCCCGCTAGTTTTCTGGCGACTGTTCTGGTGGGGCAATCGAGGGTAACAATCGGCACTGTCTCGGCAAGCTCATTCCAATGGAGGTGACGACAAGGGCGGTCGCGGCGGCGGTGATCACAACTGACGGCATCGAGTTCGGTCAAGGTGGTCGGTCGCTCCGATCAGACTCACGGCCGCCCTTGGGGCGGCATTGGGTAGAGAGGAAATGTCGGGGAAGTCGAGTAGGTGGTCGTCGGCGTCTCAGCGCCGGCGGCTCGGCCTGGCGGCGGCAAATCGACAAGAAACGGTGGCAGCATCGCGGGGTGAATCCGGCATCGAGGCAGCCTGATTGTGGCCGGGGTTGGTTGGGGCGGCACTGTGGCGGCACGGCCAAGCTGGGCGGCATCGATCGGCGGCGGAGTGGTGCTCAGCGGCGACGGCTACCAAGGGCGGCGGCTAGAGTTTGGTAAGGGTGGAAAGAAGTGTCAGGGGTTTGGGGGAAGGAGATGAAGTATAGGGGGTGGCAAACTTGTAAATTAAACATTATAACAGCAAAATGACATGCTCTATAGCTAATAACCCACCATAAGTACCCAATAATATGTCCTAATACGTTAATCGGCCTAAAATATTTCTAAAATCAAATCAATAAAAAGAAAACTGACTATATACTTTTATATATTCTGATAATTCATCTCACATCATCTCTTCGACATTATCATCATATATTCAGGTATACGTGACTCTCATCGTTCATAACTCACCGCTAGTCATGACTCAGCATGCGGTCTATGAACAAACTCGACTCGAACCGACGGTTGAACCGATTGGTTCACTGTGATAAAACCTTGACTCGAGTCACGTGTTTTACATTACCGGTCTGGAAAATAATTAATATCAAACTGGCACAGGATAGCTAACCCTCCTGCTGAATGAAAACCATAATATACTTCCTCAAGAACTCTCACAAGGGCATAAATGGTAGCCATCGCCCTCAAGCGGTAGCGTCCCCTTTCCATCTCATTCTCTTTCCTTGGCCATCTCATCTATTGCATCTTGCATCAAATCTCATTCTCATTCATATCAGCCCTCTACGTCCTCCAAATTACTGCTGGCCTTGAGCCGAAGGCTGAGTACTCTCAGGTAGTCGCCTTTAGTATCCTTTGAACCACAAGTCTGGACATGCGTTGTACTAAACAATACCTGTAAACTTCCACGTTCTCCAGGTGTGAGGAAATCAAATGCGGAGTTAGCAGGATCCCTCGGGATGAAGTGGCTCCTCCCCAACATCAACCCACAATCGAGCACATGCCCTATCTGAAGACACGGCCGCCTCCCTCTTTCCATCTCTCACTGAAAACACGAAAACTATAGATATATATAGGCCTGGGTAGGGCATTTAATATAGTAGGCCCGAAGGAAACTTGTGGTGGATCTTGTTTTTGAAACCATACTCGAGGGATCTCATCCTCGAGGGTTATTAATCCGGAAATGTGATCGGCTAAATGGCCTAAGTTAAATTTGATCCAATAAAACACCACTTAACTCGTCCTGCAAGTAGAAAACCAAACATACAGTGGAATAGAGAATAAAAAAGAGGCGAGTCCTAAATGGACCTAGTAGAAACGCCAAGCGTGTCATCGCGCCTAGGCGGCGAGCTCCTACTCTGTACCTACACATCAAATCTAAAAGCTAACACCAGCTAACTAAATGATGCATCAATTCAATAAACATTACACATAATACAATACAACATCATCCATTAAATAATCATAAATAAAATATATTTAGATAATTCTATTCAATCTGATTTTATCATATTTTCCTAAGCAACGTTACGACTAATTAACATGCTCGGGTTAATTGACCTAATTAAATCACTAACATTCATCCATTACTAATCAATCATCAATATCATTACTTCTTCTATGCTCAGACTTTTATCATGGCAATCAATCAATCCTAACATATTGTGCTAACAATCATCAACTATAATTAATCAAATTAAGGTAATTATACCTCGCGTCGTCGTCAATCGGCGGCGACTAGGGTTTCATCGTGCGTGCATCTCAAACCTCAAATTCGGTGCTCGACGGCGTCTGAAGTTCGACCGGGTTCGACTGGGTGAACTTCGGAGAAGATCCGGCAAAGTTCAGCAATCTGGTTTTTCGGCAAATTTTGACGGTTTTCCGCCAGGTTCAGTGGTTTTCCTGCTACTTTTCAGCAGTTTTTCGGCTACAGTAGCCGACGACGTCACTGGATGGATAGTGGTCGTATTGGGTACCATCGGAGCCAGCTCGGCAAGCCTGACGCGTCTGTGGCGTCGATGTGGCCGATGGAGGCGGCGGCTCCCCGAAAAATGGCTAAAACAGGGAGACGGCTATGGGTGGCTAGATCCGGCCGGACAGGCGGCGACGAGCTCCGATCTGGTCAGGGAAGGAAGCTGGATGGTCGATGATACCGAGGCGGCCACTCGACAGCGACGACGATGGTCGTCAGCGACAGAATTGACGACGGAAGACAAGGGCGCAGCTTCCTCGCATTGTGGAGGCCGGGCAATGGCCAGGCCTGGCTAGGGTGGCATGGCGACGCTGTGGTGGGGCGGAGCAGCATCGGTCGGTGGCCAGGCGGCTCTGGTAGTGACCACGGCAGCCACAAATGGGGGAGGATATGGTTTTGGTGAAGGAGGAAGATGTCGAGGGTGAAAGATATAGTTGGGTGGCATACTTGTTAATATTACTTGACTCGTCTTCGACTTAAGTCAAAAATAATATCTAAATCAAAATAATTCTAAAAAAAATTCTTGAAAAATAGGGAACATAATGGATGATTTCATAAAATAACACAACATCACAACATCCAAATAACATGCTCTATAGCTATCAACCCACCAAACACTTCCCATAATGCGTCCTAATGCGGTAAACGGCCTAAAATTATTTCTACGGTCACAAAATGAAGAAATCTAAAATTATCAACTGTTTGCTCTAATATATTTTGATAATTCATTCTCTGCTCATTTATGACGTTATCATCACATACTCAGGTACACATGAACCTCATGGCTCATACACGCGACGGACGTCGGCTCAGTACACGTGTTCTAAAATATACTCAACTCGAACCGACGATTGAACCGATTGGCCAACGACTATAAAACCAGGTTTTACACATTATCATTTCCATGTATATGGATTATCTACGATAATGATTTTACCCTATTGATTGCTTGCTTATGATTAATGTGTTATGGAGGAGTTGTTTTTTTTTTCAGTTTCTGGTGGATAACTATTTTTTCCATCTGCGAGTATTGGGATTTTCCTTATTTGGGTCTCAGTGACACCCGTTGCTTACACGTTCTCTTATATTATGTAGGTGAGCAGTCATGGCATTGACGAGTGCAGCTGTGCAAAGCACGAGGACTTTGGTGGATGCTAGGCCGGTGTTTGGTGCTGTTGGCTTTTGGTCATTGTGTTGTATCCCTTGGAGACTTTGCTATTTGTTGGATATGTATTTATCTCTTCTGTGTTGTTGTCTTGAGATTATGGATCATGTTGTGATGAAGTAGTCGTGTAGCCTTGAGACTTGTGTTGTGGCCCATGTTGGCTCATGCCTCATGATATAACATTATGATCAGTTTACTAGCTTTTGCGTACCTAATTGAATTTCCCCTATTTTGCAGACTGACTACTTTGGGTACGCAAGTCTAACTAATTTCATGTGGCTTTCTCCAAGCCCTAATGTCCTGGAACTGATGATAGAACAAACATCCAAGTACACGAAACCATGTTACTTGTGCAGGCACATAGAGTGAAGAAGGAATATGGGTTGGAGAAATTTTTGTAATTGATTTTTTATAGGAGAAGGGTCCATGTGAAGGCCAGGAAAGCCCACAGTCTAATGAATGTGAAATGTGTGTTAAATGTTATGAAAATGATCCAGATATGTGGCATAGCGCTTAAAAATATTTTTGTAAATGTTAAATGATATTATAAAAAAATTATGAGATTGTTCTATGATTAAATGATAATTAAACATGTTGTGTAATTTTTCCATCTTATTTACAAGGGAGACTATTAAATTTTCTCCAAAAACTTTGTTTCATTTGTAAATTCGATTCTCCTAGGATGACCTATTTGCATGAGCCAAGTCATAGATGTCTTCCATACATTGTGGTATTGTCTACGCATTAAAATCCCTTGGGTTCCATCTTTTGACACCATGAGTAGTTAGATCCTTCTTGTGTCGGTTTTCCATTTTAATGGGTTATGAATTTGTATGCCAAAATTTATCAGTTTGATTTGGTTTGCTTCGGGGGCCGAATCTAGGTGTTATGATTTTCGTATGATAGCCAATTAATATGGGAACCCATGCCATGTGTTGCCAGCATCCCCAGTTGAGTGGTCTACAATCTACATTAGCACGTACGCATGTTTTCCATTTTTCTTGTTGTTGCTTCATTTCCGTCTTTCTCTGTCTCTCTTGTTGTTGCTGTTTTTGTTGCCTTGTGTCGCAAGTTGCTGGTTGTTGTTTTCCTCGTAGTTGACCAGGTGGTTTCACAAGTAGTATTGTGAGTTTGATTGGCTAGTGTTTTTGTGGGTCATGGGAATGTTTATGGAAGTTGAGTAGATGGCTCACACCCGGAGTTCAGGTAGAGAGAGTCGGTACATTTGTGAGCCGGCTGTCCCTACTTGCATCCTTATGACATGACGGTGGAACACTGAGAGGAGCACTGATAGGAGGACCAGGTTGACAGAGGTGTCAGTGCCTAGGATGAGGAGATCCATCGCCTAGGTGAGTAATAGAGATAGACTCTGGCTGACAGGGGAGTGCTTCTTGAGATCTTCAACGAGATGGTAGTGACTATGGCTCTGATGCTAAAGAGGTCAATGGAGGAGACCTTGTTGGTTACTTATGAGCGGGAGAGAGTTTGGCCTCCACTGCCACCACGGCAATTTGAGACATCACCCACCGAACAGTTTGAGGTACCAGTGGAGTAGCTTACAAGGCAGTTTCTAGTCCCATTTAGCTAGGTCAATATGACAATTTCTGATGAAGCCAGTAGTAGGAACCACACCATTCCACCCCTAGGGATGCCAGGTGGCCTGGTGATCTAGTCACAGGATCTGACGATGATGAGTATTCATGCTCCGAGGCATGGAGTGAGCAGCGTGAGGCTATGAGGCCAAGACACTTCGAGCATGGCGAGAGCTCAAGCTGCCATAGGCATGGGCCCCATTGATAAGTTGTAGATTAGTGTAACATGTAGGAAGTTTTTATATATCATTTTCATGCCCCAACATCACTTATTATGCTATTTTGGCAAACATTTGAAAATTTTGGATTGTTGCAAGTTCTATAAAATATTGGTAAAATGGCAATCAATTTTAAATAAATTATGATATTTTGAAGAAGTAGGGCCATGCTCGGCACATGTGCAAGTGGAGCAAGCCAACTATTCACCAACCTAAGATGGACCACTAGTGACACTTCCGAATATGTTCATACTTGCCAATTCAGACCTGAAGCCTGCAAGTCTACACACTTGCAAAACATCTTTTGACCAGCAAAGGCACCTGCACATTTACAATTGTTCCGCACCTAACCAGACAAATCTACCAACTCACACTTAATAAACAGTTGGATGGCGTCTTATGGAACAAGGAAGAAACATTGCCATCAACTCCTAATGATTAGGAAGACACTCATGTGTAGTTGTTGAATGTGAAAGTGCAAGGATTCTTCTTCCAACCTAGCTTCCCTTGGTCTACAACTTGAATAATTTAGACTATTGGAGACAAGTCCACCAACTCCGCTCAATCCCAAGGGAATAAGGGAACATTCTAGAAACGCCATGATGAGGTCAACACCTACCCAAAATTAGACGAAGGAAACGACCAAAAATATACTACATGCTCAAAAGAAGTTCCAACCCTTCGGCTATATATACTGAAGGCATTTTGTAGAAATATCATATACACTAAGAAACACATCAGATTAGAGAAGGCATCAGAAGAGGAAAACCCACTCTTCCTCTCTACATCTTTCGGACTCCAAATTTGAAGGTTGTTGAGGAGATGTTGTAGACACTAAGTTGCAAAGAGGAAGCACTGTAGAAAAGAAGCTCATGCCAAGACTTTGTCCTAATTGATTTGTATACACTTGCTTTTCTCTTTTTACAATGTTGTCTTCTTTGATGAACTTCATGATCTTTTCTTATTAACTTATGGAGTAAACACTTAGTGATCTGGGGTGTATAATGGACTAAGGTCATATGTATTATATCTTATTTTTGTTATCTTATTGCACTTCTTGTTAGTTAATTAGTACATGCCCAAACTTAATTCTACAAAAAAATGACTAAATTTTACATAATTAAGAAATTTGATCGAGCCCTGAGAATAGGCAGGCCGATAATATTCAAGGATAAAGCAGTTTAAGAGTTTAACTGCAAGAATGTATTGGATTCATAGATATCAATATAAGGGAGTAAATCTTAATGCATCGACTTAGTCTTTGTTTGTCTAAAATGTGAAAGGATGCTAGGGCGGTAGGTTGTGACAAGATGCAGAAGCCTACTATAGTTCAATATATTTTCCTACATATGAACTCTAAGTACACATAACTTGATTGACATAACATGATCCTGTGTTCACTAAGATAACTTGTAACCACTTGTGCTATGTTTTCTATCTTCATGCCTTTGCACATTTTTTGTGTGGTAAAACATACACTTGTTTCATGCCTTCGGCTGATCTGTTAGATTAGGATCGACGTTCAACACATCATATACTTTATATAGCAGCTTAGTAGATTTTATAATGTAGCTATCATCAAATCTTCATGGGAACGATTTTTGATTATTATTCTATTACTTGTTCAATGCATGCATATGCATGATGCATTGATAAAGTAACAACAAGTTTTTATCCTCGTTGGTAAATAATAATAAGGAGGGCTTTTGGATCTAGAATGTTACAAGACAAATGAAGTTATGATGAGCATCATCAAGGGGCTTGGAAAGATCAAACTCTGCGGCATGACTAATGATGGAGAACTGCACTTGCTGATAGAGTTCTATGCTAATCTAGATGAAATGAGGGATAACGTAGTTTTTGTGAGAGGAATATGGGTGATGCTGAAAATTGAGTAAATCAACAAATTGGTGTTGCGAGACAATTGTATCACACAGAGAGCACACCCTTGTTTGACTATAAATGCTGATGAGGACAGTTGTATGTGCCACAGTTGCTAGAGCACTCAGGTGTTTGGTAGTAGATTCTTTAGGAGACACATTATTCCAGATTCATGGTCCACCCTAATTCTGTGAAGATGTATCATGACGTCTGTAGATTGAACTAGTGGCCTGGGCTAAAGAACACGTCCTTGATATGTTTTCAATTTGTCTTGTTTGCTAGTAGGTAAAGGGCAAGAATAGTAGACTTGGAGGGACACTTCAACCGTTACCACATTCTAAGTGGAAGTGGGACTGTGTAACTTATGATTTTGTCATGAGTCTACCGCCTACATGTGCAGATACATTGAGCGAAGAAGGAAGATTGGTTGGATGAGCATCTGTGATTGTTTTAATTGCAAAAGAATGGCCCATGTGAAGAGGAAGCAAACCCACTGCCTGATGAATATGAAATATTTGTTAAATTTGATGAAAATAATCTAGAAATGCAGCGTAACACCTTGGAAATGTTTATGTAATTGTTAAAAAATATGATGAAATTTTATAATATTGTTTTGCGATTGAATGATAACTGTACAAGTTTTATAATTTTTCCTTTGTCTTATTTACAAGGAGACATTGCCAAAATTTCTCCATAAACTTAGTTTCTTTTGTAAATTCGATTCATCTACAATGATTTATTTGCATGAACCAAACCATAGAGCCTTACATGCATTGTGCTATTGTTTGCGGATTAGAATTCCCTAGGTTCTATCTTTTGACGCCTTGAGTGGTTAGGTCCTTCATATATCGATTCTCAATTTTAATGGGCTATGAATTTGTATCCTAAAATTTATCAGTTCGATTCAGTTTGCTCTACAAGCCGAATCGGGGTGTTACAGTTTAGGCGTTGTCTAAGAGCTGGGCAACTTGAAGATAATATCTACGGATTGAGGTACGTATAACCATTATGATGTTAAATAAACACTAGTTGTCATTGATTAGTCAGGTAAGGGGTGTAATCACAACATTAGTTCTAGAGGTGACGTATTGAGTTCCATCTACCTAATTAAAATATACACCATGATGGAAGGCTCATCACACCGTAGTGTAAAGCTTGCTACAAAATATAAAAGGTCCCAAGAATCAAGGTATAAGAAGTAGCTCAGTATTTACTCTAAGATCGGAGTCTAAGTGAGGGCATAAGTCTACTGTCTCCTTCGAGAAAAAGGAAACTTTTATGAACATAGTTGGTGAAACATTCTCTAGCAGAATGGCTACTCAGTTAGAGCAGGGGTTAGACTTAAATCCATACATTTATATGTGCTGTTTAAAGTTTTTATTTTTGTTACGCGGACTTAGTGGATTTATCACTTACATAGGATTGCCTCTATAAGTATAAACTAATTGGGACGAGAGCTGTGGAGGTCCAGAGGGAGCTCCAGTGGGTGGACTATCTATTATCTTTAGTTGTGGACTTTTCTTGTTATTTACTTATATATACATAGGACTTATATTATTATATAGCATGGCAGTAGAACAAGATTATGTTCATGGGATTTGAACAATTATTATTTAGCATGCTATTAGTTGAACAATATATTTGTAATTACAAATATATTTAGCTGTTGCCTTATAAATAATTATTGCTTCGAATCCAGCTGCCCTCAAACATAGGTGGCCCATCCTTTGTTGTCAAATAATTCTTATTTTTTAATTTTTTTTAAAATTTTTTGATTAAGGATATTTTAGACAATTTTTATTTTTTGCCTTTTTTTATTAATTTGGATGATTTTTACTAGAAAATATATAAGTACACATAATATATATATATATGTATATGTATATATATATATATGTATAGATATATATATATGTATATATATACCCTATGTGTGTATTTTATTTTCTGGTAAGAAGCTCCAAATACTAATATGCCCATCTATATTGATATTGATGCAAGAAACAAATGTAACGGAAGAAAAGGTGAAAGATGATAAAAGCAAAAGACAACACCTTAAAGTAAAGAGGTTGAATATTCTACTTGAAAATACTTGTTATAGGTTGCTTTATGGTATACAAAATCTCTTTTAATATAATATTCAAATCATATTTATGATCCAAAATTCTATCATATTTTTTAATTGTTATGTCTAGTTTTTCAAATCTATCATTATAAATAATAAAATATATGTAAATTATTATCAAAATAATTTTAAATTACAATTAAATGTAAAATATCCTTAAATTGTGAACAGCACATCAAAACCCACTTTAAATTCTGATTAAAAAAAAAACTATCCAAAGACTTAGGCAGTGCGCGGGATATTAAGATATATTTGAAACTTATTAATAGTATATATTAAGAAAAGATGAAATTAATTTCAAAATTATGATGATATTATTTATGCAATTTTCTCAAAAAAATATAGTTTTATAAAAATATCAAAAATAATTTAATTTATCAAGTAAAAAAATTAATATGTAAATAGAATTTAATTTTTAAAATTTTTTAATTCGAATAGAATTATAGAGTATTTTCGTAATAATAAATATTTATATATAATCTGTAAAACTATAAATTAAGTTTATCTTATTAAGTAAAAAACTTTAGTTTGATAGTATAATTATAAATATAATAAGGTTTATTAGTATTTTGAAATTTCTAATTTAGGTAGAATTGTAATCGAAACCTTTCCTACTACTACTAATAATAATATTGTTATTATTATTAATTTTAAATTGAGTAAGTAGTAAGGGATCAATATTGTGGGGCTAAAATGAACGAGCATAACAAAAATTACGTAATTAAAAAAAATCTTGAGCGCTTTAATGCAATGGTGTCGATTGATGGCATTTTCGACAGTAATTATGGGCAGATTAATGCAAGGATAAGTTAATATTTTAGTTATTTGCTTTTTTAAGGAGCTACTAATTTGTTTAGATGGACTAAAAGACGAATAAAAAACCTATGGTGGACTATGGCAGCGCCGTAGCGGTGGTGGCCTGCACAGATATCCTCAAACAACACTGCAAAGGAAACGGCGTTTCCAACATTACCGCTTCTTAGGAAACCACTGGCCAGATCCTTCCTCATCGAAATGGAAACTTTGCCATTTCACTCCCAGACGTTTCAATTTACGGCACACTTAGCCACTTTGATTCTGCACTATATATATCTCCCATTCTCAGACTCTACCTCCTCTGGGCTCTGTGTCGGTCGATTCCTCTCTCTCTTTCAAGATGCGAATGAGTTGCAATGGTTGCCGAGTACTGCGCAAAGGTTGCAGTGACAACTGCAGCATCCGACCCTGCCTGCTACCTATCAAAAATCCGGATGCCCAGGCCAACGCCACTCTCTTCCTCGCCAAGTTCTACGGCCGAGCTGGGCTCACCAACCTCATAACTGCCGGCCCGGACCATCTCCGACCTGGTAAATGCATCTGCCCCTTCTAGAATTTGGGATATCTTGGCTATTTCAATATCTTCGGCTATATCACGTTCTTGGCTTTCTTAGTTTTTCAACTTTCTCCGGCTACGTTACGTTATTGGTTTTCTGAACATTCTTTCTTTCTGTTTTTCTTGTAGCAATTTTCCGGTCACTTTTGTACGAAGCGTGCGGCAGGTTAGTGAATCCGATATACGGCGCCGTCGGCCTTCTCTGGTCCGGCGACTGGCAACACTGCCAAGACGCGGTCGAGGCCGTCCTCAATGGGGTGCCGATCGTACGGGTCTCCAAGTACGCCGCCTTTAATCCCACGCAGCCTCTCAAGGCCTACGACATCCGGCATGTCTCAAGGGACGACCATCCTAGCTCCGGCCGGGACCTCCACAAGATTAGTGGCTGTCCCAGTTTCAAGCGGTCGGGGGCTAAAGCGAAGCCCAGATCGAGCAAGCGGTGCTTCGTGCGGGCGGCGAGCCACGACTCCTCCATTAGCCATCCGTCGAAGCCCGCCACCGGCTGTCAGCCGAAGGAGAGTGCCAATGGTCATAGCTTGGGCGGGTCCGAGGAGACGATGGAGGCGTCGCTGGTCAGCCATGGCAAAGCGGTTGGGATCAACGAGAGCGAGGTGGAGCTTGAACTGACTCTGGGCTTCTACGACCCACAACGCAGCCGAACACTGTCTTTGCTAGCTAGAACACCGCCTAGGATGTCAGAGGCGGTTACCTTGCACCTATGAAAATAGAATTATTCTCTTCCCATAGTTTTCTAATTCATTGCAACTCGAGGATAGCTTAGTTTTGTAATTATATAGTTTTCAATAATTCTTTTTGTCGTAGTTTTTTGGTTTTCTATCTTAGGTTGTAAATTCTATGTAATGTTCAACTTTGTCTTTTGGAAATATACATATTATAAATATTTTGCATTTTATTTTTTTCTAAACCAGTATCTTACAGTATCGACTAGAAGAATTATTCTTCGATTTTGGGAAAAAAATGTTCTGGGCATGAAAAGCTTACAAGTGTTAATTTACACAAACTGCAAAATATAACAAGTCTCCTAATTAATAAGAAAGGAGATTGTGTAGCTTAAGGGAGAAAAAAATTACACACTGCAAATATTATGGTAGTCTTGGTATCTGGTTCTATAGATGGTTTTGACCAAATCCTAAAATAAAAAGCTGCCTACCTTCTATCGCCTGTTCCTTTGAAGCCTCTTTCACTATAGCTTTGTCCTAGAAAATTTTTGTCCCGTGCATCTAACTGGTAAGTTGGGTCCCAAATATGCCTGTATATTTGCTGGCTTACCAAGAAGAATTTCGATTTTACTAAATAGGCATTTCTAAATGTATATTTTTTATACAAAAAATATTTACTTGATAAGCTTTATATTAAAGATTATTTGAAGCACAACCCGCTTGAGCTTGACTAAAGTTTTTCCCTTTCTTGTCCTCCGTGATATTTTTCCTTTGTTGGCATCGCTATAACCACGGACCTCTTTGTCGACAAGGGCTTTAGCAAGCTCGAGTTGGACTCTTTTCTGCCTTCCAGTTAAGACGACGATCGTCGTCCGCTATACGACCAGTTAGTTCAACATGGTTTTATTATAGGTTTAATGTGTTTGAAAAGTGTTCTTGGTATAATTCTTGGACCACTCGACTTTTATCATGAAAAGACCAATCACTTTATGGTGTTTTTCTTTTAATGCCTGCGTAAGTGGCTTTTCTAATAATTGTTTTCTAACTTTGTTTAGTGGTTATTTGACAATTTTTATCTGTTAGAATATATTTTTATCCTTCTCATTGATTTCGCTTAAGATTTCTTGGCAAAGGGTATTATGTTTGTAAATTAAAAGAAGATTTGAAAAACTTCTTTGGGGTTTAATATAAGGGAAACTTCTTCATTGCAATATTCCGGGACAAGTTTGCTTCATTGCATCTTTACATAGGGAGGCTCTAGTGCACGAGAGAAACAATACTACAGAAATATTAATTTGAAGACAATGCTTTGTAGAGTAACACAAAGGGCTTAATTGTGTGTCCTCTTTTGCATATTATTTTTTTTATAATATTTTCAATAATTTTAAAGTGATATTTGTTGTTTTAGTTTACAAATCAACAATATTGAAAATTTTGTCTATTGTGAGACTTTTGTTTAAGACATAGACAAAGCAATTAAAAAATATCAAAAATTTTATATGGATTTTCATGATGATTAATGAAAGATAAATCACTCACACGTGTTTAATCAAAGTGTACAAATAGAGTTTTCTTCGATTATGCTAACACATCAACTATTGCTATGAAATCATATTGATAGCCTCCACCTATGTCCTAGCTTGCCTAAGAGCAAGATTAGTCTCAATAACTTGTTTCTTGCCCTTTATTTTACTCAAAGTTTTGTTGGAAATTAAGCATAATTATGTTATTAGAATTTTCTTGATAAGTGAAGAGCCCAAGAGAATTTCAAGAGATAATATTGGAAGTAGATGTGAAACTTTTAATGCGAAGAATGTAAGAAGAGTTCTCAAAGACTATACATAAATATTTGGATTTTCATGTTAGATTGAGACTCACAGGTTTTGCTCTCTAGTGAAGTGAATTTTCTAGTAGACTTATATGTGCCAATTGTCATTTTGTTAGTTCTTACTGTTATATTGAATAGCCCTCATATTTTTATTTTGTTATTTTCAAGATCTTTTGTTTTATCTTTATCTTCATCTAAATGGTTTTAGGGCCTAATTCAAAAGGACTTGTGATGTGTGACCAATTGGTTTTGTTGGAAATTAGAATCTCCTTGATAAGTGAAAAGTTGAAGATAATATTAACAGATAACATTTAATGTAGATGTGAACCTATTCATAGGAAGAATATAAAAAGGGTTATCAAAGTCTATAAATAAGTATTTAGATTTTTATGTTAGATTGAGACTCACAAGTTGATGTTTCAAGTGAATTCACTAGTAGATTTGTTACTGATTAATGTAATTTTGTTAGTTCATCCTCATACTGTTATATTGAATTGTCCCAATATTTATATTTGTTGTTATCAAGCTCTTTAGTTTTATATTCGCTTGTATCTATTTTCAGCTATTTAATGTAGATGTGAACCTATTCATAGGAAGAATATAAAAAGGGTTATCAAAGTCTATAAATAAGTATTTAGATTTTTATGTTAGATTGAGACTCACAAGTTGATGTTTCAAGTGAATTCACTAGTAGATTTGTGACTGATTAATGTAATTTTGTTAGTTCATCCTCATACTGTTATATTGAATTGTCCCAATATTTATATTTGTTGTTATCAAGCTCTTTAGTTTTATATTCGGTTGTATCTATTTTCAGCTATTTCAAGATTTGTCTTAGCTTCTTGTAGATTACTGTTACTACCCTTCCTGACATTATTTATCAAAATAGTCATCTCATTATTACCTATTCTAGGGTAACCATCCATCAAAACCATGTTTACCAATTGGTCATCAATGGGTATTCTAATTATAAATTAGTTTAAAAAATAAAACCTTTAATAGATTTTTCTTGTTTTTGCCATGTTTCAATTTATAAAATTAATCGACAATAATTATGCTGATTTATGTATGTTTTAAATTGTAAGAACCTATGGAATCCACTAAATTATAAACTATGAGTATGTTTTTGATGATTAGCATATATTTGATGATTAAATATATGAAAAGAAAGCAAATGATGTAAAACTCGGCCTTTTCGCCCGATGGTTTTAGTGTTAATTTAGTTCTTGACCCAAATCGTAATGCTTTGCCGGATTTTTGTCGTGTTCATATATGTATATATGTATATATATATA
>JAVDBV010048012.1:0-25316 GCA_032619315.1 Piper longum | reverse complement strand
CTTGAAAGCGAACCTGGCCTCTTTTTATTGAATAAAGAGGTAGACATTTCTCTCTCTCTCTCTCTCTCTCTCTCTCTCTCTCTCTCTCTCTCTCTCTCTGTGTGGAGCCGGCAAACAGCTTGACCCGATGCTTTCAGGGAATTGTTCTTTCAATCCTATTTAACATCCTGCCACGGCTAGAGCGGTTGCAGAGATATAGGTGGTGCCGGTGGTTCCACCCATTGCAACCTCTTTCCCTTCATCACCATATCGGTCCCATCAAATAATTTAGAAAGCAGGTCAATTGGATGTTGTAAAGAAATGCAGGCGAATGTATACCAATTAATAATATTTTTTTCTTCCACGTTGCTCTGGTGGTCATTACAAACTAAATCTCCTCTTTATAATTAATTGAATTGAATTGAAGGAAAACTAATTTGGAGGAGGTTTCTCTACAATTCTTATGATTTTATTATACAATACTAATTGGTGCATGAGTGTTATGATCTCTATTTCATGCTTATTCATATCACATATTTTATATAATTTTGTAGCTGTTATGCTCGTCCCTTGTCGCAATGAATTGACTATAATCTGATGGTATACGGAGATTCTACCTTTGTGTATATTCTACCTTCTAGATTGTATACGAATATTTGATGGGTTTAAAATTTTTATTTATTTGTAACAGCCAGTGGATTCGGATGAGCATGATACATTAACACCCGTAGCAAATAACCATATTTTCATAAGAGAACAGTTTTTATTAACCTCTTCAACATGACGAAGAATTGTGTACGCGGATAGCTGACAAGAGTATTTATTTATTTATTCACAAACTAAAAGCCCATATATTATGAGAGTTTATACAAAAATTACCCTGTTATACCATGGTTTTTTCCTCATTGTCTCCTTCTTTATGTATTATACATTTGTTTGATTATTTTATGACAATGATATCCTCGATATATTCACCAAGAATTTGTTAATTGAGCATCAACAAAAAATAAAGCTACATCCTCGTTCTGATTGTTTAGTTATAATCAACTTATGAATTTTATCATTTGAATAATTAATTAACTTAAACTTGTAAACTGTCACATGCAGATGACAACTGCAAACTGCTCATAACCCTCAAATCCATGTCTAGATAACAACTTGGTGTTTATTTAAAATAAAACTAGTGCTTGAACATGATTTATAGTCTTATACTATAAATTCCTGTATTCTTATATATGACAGCTTTTTGATGATGGCCTGCAGTCTGCATAGAATGAATCAAACCTTTCCGCCTGTTCTATAGGTTGCAGGGTAAGTATGGTTGAATGTTAAAGACTGAACATTAATTTAGTTATTTGAATGGCATGAGAGCTTTCTATAACTACCATTTCTCAACAGCTTTTTGTGAACAAACTATGTTGTTTGGAGGTTAATATATCGAGCTAAAGGTTTTGTGGATTGGGCTCCCAAGGCTCGGAAGGAGGGAGAACGCTTTTTGTCTCCTTTGAAGGTGCTCTAAGTTGAGTGCATTGCTTCCTCACTTACCGGTGTTCTGTTTTTCTTGTCTGGGTTTGTCCCCCGTGAGGCCTTGGCAACATAACTACAAGGGAACACTCCTTGGAGAACAAGGACATGAACTGACTTCTCCAAGCGGACTTCGATCGATAAGCTTCATGCCATCGTCTTCACTTGTTGGGTTTATCACATATTATGTTCGGAGGTAACTACTCACTTATATATGTTAGGATTTTAACACATAAAACCCTCAAATACTATGTTATATGTTTTGACAAGGCAAATCAAAAAAGATAAAAATATATGACACACGCATTTAACGTGGAACCTCTAAAATAGAAGAAAAACTACAAACCATCCACTATAATTAAATAATAAGCATACACTTTGGATAAAGCCGGTATATCATCTTCATCATCTGGATTAGACAATGACATCCATAATTTCTAACTGAGATACACATCCAATCGGGAACACTCAACCTCTAACTGGAACACACTTCAATTAGAAATAATTTTCAATTGGGATACACATATAATTATAAACACTCAACTTCTAACTGAAACAGACTCTGATTAAAAAAAATCTCCAACTGTGATACACATCTAATTGGGAACATTTAACCTCAATAATTTCCAACTAGGATAAATATCCAATTGGGAACACTCAACTTCAATAATCTCTAACTGGGATACACATTCAATTAGAACATTCAACCTCTAACTAAAACATACTCCAATTAGGAATAATCTCCAACTGGGATATACATCCGATTAGGAACACTCAACTTCAATAATCTCTAACTCGGACACACATCTAATTGGGAGCACTCAACCGCTAACTGAAAGAGACAATCAAATTAGGAAGAATCTTATGAAGAGAGGCTCCCTCCTATAAGAGAGAGAAAGGGAAAGTCTCACTGCAAAACTTCACACTGAAACTTAATAACACACTCTTCAGAAAATGATCTCACTTCCGCTCTCTATTACATATATACAACTATATGTATATATATATATATATGAAAAGAAAATCAGCCTCGTAGAGAAAAGCTAAACACTAAATACTCCTCATCTTCGTAATTTTTCTCAAATTCTTCGTAGCTCTTAGAATAATTTCATATCTTTACAAATTTTCATGTAGTTTTATGTCATTTCATATTTATTATATAATAAGGGACTCCAATAATATAGGCTAATAGAAAAATTATATTCTTTGATTTAGTTTTTATATTAAAAAAGCCCATAAAATTTATTGTAAGTTCTTTTCATTAGGCCTAGTATTAAAGCCTATAGGTTTTTGTGTTGCCTCCTAGTCTTCTAGACTTAGGGTGAGGGGGAGATGTCCTTTGTTCCCCGACTATATATATATATATATATATATATATAGCCATTTCGCCAAACTTGCTCGCTTCGACTTTGAAGTTAGACCTTCGAAGTACATAACAATAATGCTTGTAATTCGTTGAGTAGATGTGAGCCTTGTCCTTTTACTGTGATTCAGCTTTGGTTGATAGTAAGTTTGACTTAGCATCGGCTGTATTGGAATTCGATAGCCTGCATACAAGCTGGAAGCCTCATCCGAAAATTGGTTTTGCCTCTGGATTTGAGTTCATGAAATTAAATACAAAATCTGGATGAAAATCTTCGTGCTCGAGCTAGATACAATATGATTAGTTGATCTAGTGTGGAGATTATTTAGCCTTTAGTCTAAATGTCACTGTGTAAGGTGTGCCCCACGTTTGGGCTGTGGCGAGCTGAGTTGCAAAAATCAGCGGCCAATTTAAATCGGATCAGAGGTTTTCTGATTCAAAAATAAGTTAAATCGGTCTTTATGCAAATTGATTTGTAAATCGGCCGATTCAAACTAATTTTACTTAACTCAAGCCAATTCTAAAATCGGCCCAAATTAGCCAATTCTGCTAATTTTGGATGGCGGCAATAGATAGGGTAGGGGGAGGACGGGGCGGCGATGTTGAGCGGCAAGGGCGGCGACTGGGCGACGGGGGGAGAGGATTTGGAGGGGTGGCAGTGTGGGGCGCCGGTGGACAACCGGGCTGGCATGGTGGTCGACTACACGGAGGGGGTGGCCGGTGCAGGGGCCGCAGGGCAAGGCGACAACGGCTGGGAGGAACAGGGTAGGGCTAGTGGGAGGAGGCGGGGCACAACGACAATGGGGGAAAGAGGGCGGCGGGTGTGGGAAAGAACATGGAAAAGAAATATAGAAATAGTCGTAGTATTCTCATAATTAAAATTTAATTTGAATCCGATACGAGTCAAAAATAATAACTAACTCTAAATAATTCAAAAAAATCCAAAAAAATATTAAAAAATACCATAAAAAATATTACATAGCATAATATCAAAATGACATATCTTATAACTAATAACATACATATTTTGACTAAGTTAAAAATTTTATATATAACTGATTTAGATCGATTCAACTAAATCAATTTTTGACCGATTTAAATCGATTCAATCTGATTTAATGACTCCCTCGAAAATTAATTTCAATTCTGATTTTTACAACTAATAGTGGTCAATCAACAATGTAGGCGGATTGAAAAGCCAAAGATTTTGGATTTGAGTTTTGTCTTGACGAGATTTAATAATGTGGGCTCCCGGGCATTCGTCGCCTTTCATCTTCCACTCCATTGGAATGTTGTGAAGGCGGCCGTATTCATGAAGTCTAAGCTCTCATCGTGAAATGAATATCTCCTGCCCTATGCCAAAGCAAACCCTGTAGTTTCCTAGATCAATACTTATTGTATCTATCATTAAAAGAGGAGATTATCTCATGTGTTCAAACTTATATTTAACTATGCTTAACGTATAATCAGAGGCATGATAAACAGGTATGTGCAACCGACACTGATTTCCCGCGGAAATGAATATTGAGAAGCATTGTCATAGTGGGGCATTAGGAAGTCAAACATGCCTCTTTGGCTATCAAGAATTTGATGGCAAAATGTAGTATACGAGTTGAACAGAAAATACGTTTATATATACACTTTCTAATCGTTGATAGAGTCAAGGAATGGGAAGGCAAAATCAGCCCAGCTCAAAGAAACAAATCAAATGTTTGACAAGTCCCAACAACCTGCATGGTGCCGGTCCATTTTATGATGTTTGCCGTAACAATTAACACAATGCGAATGCTTTGAAGGTTTTTTATTGCAGCTTGGCTGTACCATGCAATCCTTATTTTTTGGCCATTTCAAGACGTAGATGTTAGGCGATGACCACCGTCAATGGAGCAGGCGAGGCATTTGGTAAGGCCACCACCATGGGCATGGACATGATGACCAGAGAATGTACAGTACACATATAGTAGTATTTCATCAGCCGTCACGTCTTCCATAAACAAGTATTTGGTTCTCAGTGAAAGACCCTTCTAATTACATTATCAATGGCAGAGGAATCAAATGTGTATCTCACCACCTCTAGTGGGGTGGAGACAAACACTACAGGGCATGGAAACACGCACGATAAGCAAGAATACCGGGGCTTTTGATTAGGATAAACTTAATGCTCTAATAACAAACATTGGGCGCATCTCTAGGCACACGGGTTTTGTGAAAGTTACGAGCATTTTGCATTATAGATGTGTGAGACCTGACATTGTGCGTGATTAAAGAAAACAAATGAGAGATGACGATGGGTGAGAAAAAAAGGATGAAAGAGAGAGAGAACGAGAGACGAGAACAGAGTAGCCTCGTTTGCAAAGAGGGACAGAGAGATGATAGAGAGGGAAGAAAATTATTGGGAAGTACGTTTTGACCGATGGAATGTAAGAAGAGGGTGTGGACTACTTGATTGGTCTCTTTTCATCGGAAAGAACACGCCGATCTTTTCTTTCCCACCGGCCAGCAGTTAATACGAAGGAGATAAATTAGATTAAGTTTTCACAATCACCGTGGAAGAACTAGGCCTTGCCCTTTTGAACAGTGGCTGACCCGTGACCCAAAAAAAAAAACATACCCAATTCTTGTCATTGTACACACACAATCTTGGAGCCAATTTTGGATACAAAATGTCATGGACCACCAATAGTTCTACTTCTCAAAAAGAAATTGTTCTACTTCTACAGAACATAACCTGTTTCCTGAGAAGGGTCTACCATCATTATCAATGTGAACCAGTAAGTCTTCCTGTTAGGATTTGTCAGAGGGATTTATCGACTTTAGTCACCAAACCAATTTGTTTTTGCAAATATGACTGAAAGCATTTCAAACGTCGTCCAACAACTCCACCCCTTGATTACTTCTCTTATCGGTTGTTTGTCGACATCAATCATACGTTACATTCGTGTCAACCACTGTTCAAATTCGGAAATGCCTCCCTCCCAAAAAAAACGCCAAATAGACTCAAGTGAGATATAGAGATTGGAGAATATCAAGTTGGTTCAAACTTCTAACGTCGCCCAACCCATTTAAATGTCTTGGAAACACTGAGTTACATACATGGTGTAGATTGAAAATGATCATTTTATATGTATAAATGTCTTTGACTGGCAAGTAGCAAGTAGCAACCGTAGACAAAAACAGGAATATCCGTACTATAGATCAACGTAGCCGATTGGCAAACAGTATAGACAGATCAAATGTGACAACGTACATGAATGTGCAGGCATTAAAAATTTACAATAGAGAATAGAGATGGTCATTTTCAATGTAAAAACCCATCTTATTTCTTAGAACGTCTGACCAACGTGGAAATAAGAGAAGATGATGAATGAATAAGAAGTAAGGCTTGGCTGCTCTGGACTCTGGACCTGACCTCTCTCTCCAGTAGAGTGACGGCCTTGGACCCATGATAACATCATCTCCTCCGCTTTTCGTGCCTGTCCATCCCAACCAGCGTACTAGACTGCATCCAATCCAGTGTTCAACCATTTTACAATAAGATTATATATTAAGAGATAAGATATAAAAACCTCGTATGTGTAGTCTAGTCTTTCTGTGGTCTTCTACAGAATATTAAACCGCCGAGGAGATTGAAAAAATCGTCTACAAGATGGCCGACCGGAGAGCTGCTCACCTTTCATCGACTACAAAAAAAGGCCGAAGAAGCTTTTGAGGTGGAGTTGGAGGGAGACTGTGAGAGAAACTAAGCTCTTGGGCAGCTGCCAATGCTTCGGTGTTGATCGCTGGGGAGGAGAGTGTGGCTGTGTTAGCAGCTTAGGATTGTCCATGGAGTACGAAAGGATTGACAAACTTCAGGTGAGTGTTTGCCATTCACAGACAAGGAGAGAAGCTGGATCATTGGTCATTTGCTACAATGTCCATGCATTTGCTAGTCGATTTCTGTCATTATCCGTAGAGATTCTAGTCATCACTTTCTTTTTCTCCCGTGATGAGCTCGCTTGTGTTCTTGCTCATTCATTTGTGCTTACCCAGTTCAGTTTTGCTTCTTTATGATCTCTTCTCAACTTTCATGACTTCCGCTTTACTTCTTTATGATGTGTTTTCTACTTATGTTCACTTCACTTTTCAAGCAGCTTTCGTTTGATTCCACTAGTTTTTGTTTCCTCTCTGAACAGTGAAGTTCTTTATTTCACTTATTTTACCACATTTGATGCATGTTTACGGAAAAATCTTTTAATCAGTGTTCATTTTAATTAATATGCAACTGATTTTCTTGTATATTTTTGTCTGCTTTAATCTGGCTTCTTAGTAGTAAATCCATGTTAGTTTCTCCTTTTATTCTATGCAAATAGGTTCTCTCCCTTAGTAAGGATTCTGTGTGTATTTTTCATCGAGAGTAACTCTTACTTTATGAGTTCAGTTTGCTCACTCAAGCTAAAAAACTATTGCAGACAGGAATCATATCCCCAAGTAAGTTAAGATTGAAGCTTCTAGGGCCTCATAATCATAAAAAGGATGGGAGGAGCAATTCTTCAAGGACATCTCCTTCCGAGCTTGAGGATTCCGAGTATGTAAAAAATAGTTTACTTGCAACCAACATTGATGACTTTGGGGCTGAAGGTTTTTGATTTCTTCCTTGCTTAAATTCATTATCTTTCTTGATATTTTATCAACATCTGTTGATGCTAAGAGCTAATTCTGGTGGTACGGGCCACAGTTAATCTCTTCAATGCAAACACTTATGGAGCAAACCCTGCCCAAGAAGGCACAACCTCTTGCAACCAAGTAGAAAGAGAAGTGAAGGAAACTAAAGATATAAATCGAATCAAAGGTCAGACTCATGTTAGCGGCAATGGCTTCCAAATGCAGGGCGGTACCAATTCTAGCACAGTTCATCCAGAAGACAATACTGATTATGATAGTGGACATGATAATGCTAGTTCTTCGAGTTTTGAGTTCCACAAGGGAGAGAGGCCACTGCAGAATTCCATATTGGGGCCATTCTCTCGCCCAATTCCTTCCAAGTGGTATGATGCAGAAAAATGGGTATCAACCAGACAGATTATGCATCCAAGTTTGCCCAAGAAGAACCTCTTCCAAAGTCAAGTGAATCGACAATTGATCCTGAATTCGGTGAGGGTAGCTCCGGAGGCAGCATACTCAGACCATCGAACAGATCAAATCATTGTAACAGATGCAAAGCAACTGCCTCCCTGCAATCCACCGCAGAGTGGGTTTGAAAAGTTCTCCAGCATTGCCAACAGTATGCCTTCGCCAGAACCTGATAAAGAAGCAATTGGTTCATTTGATGGCGGCATCTTATCGATAAATCATCCCGACACAAATAATAATCCGGACGCAAACAGTAAGTGTGTCCTGTAAATTTGTCTCTGACTATTCATTAATATGAAATTTCTGCTTATGACTATGCTTTTAGTAAGTACATTTGACAGCATGATCCTGCAAGTTTCTACTTTATCTTTTCTTTAATCTGTTCTGCTGCTGGCTACAATGATAGGCATGTTATTAAGGCATTATATAGCCTGCTATATCTCTATCAGATGAGCCACTTGATAAGATATACATTTACAAGGCGAAGTTTTTGATAGTTAAGCCTTCTGTTTATTGCAGATAATCCTTCTGTGAGATCAGTTGAAACGAGGGACATGGGTACTGAAATGACTCCAATGACAAGCCTAGAACCCTCAAGGACTAGCACTCCTCTGGGATCTACCCCCATCCGCAGCCCCACTTCTTCGTTGCCGTCCACACCTAGAAGAAGAGAGCCAACGACCACCCCTGCGGTGGCAAACACAGAAGATAACTTGGAAGCACAAGGAGAGCATAAAAATGGTGAATTGGGTGAGAAAGAACACCAAATTAGAACGAGGAAAGAGATAGTGACTCTTGGCGTTCAGCTTGGTAAGATGAATATTGCTGCTTGGGCTAGTAAAGCTGAGGAAACGAACTCCATCAAGCCTTCATATCAGATGGCTGTGGATCCGGGGCAACTCGATAAAATCGAATTTGAGAGTCGCGCTGCTGCATGGGAAGAGGCCGAGAAGTCTAAACATGCTGCAAGGTCTTCTTTCATTCTTAAAACTATTGTTGGCTCAAGAAAAAGTGATAACAGATAGGCAAGAAATCATAGTTCGTATTGAATGAAACTAGAATTGAAGTTTATAGAGCTCAAACTTAGTCGAAAGATATGTGACTTCTAATATATAGTTTCATACATACCTAAAATGACCGATAAAACTAATTTACAGTCAACAACAATCTTCTTTAGAAGGTCATTACTATACTGCACTGACAATCGTTCTGCTGCAGATTTAAAAGTGAAGAAATCAAGATTCAAGCCTGGGAAAGTCACCAAAAATCAAAACTAGAATCTGAAATGAAGAGAATAGATGTACTTATTTCTCATGCCCTGCACATTTTCTATTACTTTTTATATGGATGATATAACTTTGGAAACATATTTGAAGACAAATTTGTGGCGTATGATATCTGAGCAGGTGCGATTGGAACAAATGAAAGTACTAGCACAAGAGAAGATGGTTAAGAAAATAGCTCTTGCAAGGCAACAGTCTGAAGAAAAGCTAGCCATTGCGGAAACGAGAAAAAAGAGACAAGCAGCTAAAGCAGCGCAACGAGCAGATCGTATTCGCCAGAATGGGCGTATCCCTCAATCTCAGTTTTTGTGTTTTAACTCTTTTTACTGAATACAAACCTCTTAAACCTGAGTGCTGTTATCTGTTGTATCTATGGTTACAGTGTTACGGAGGGCCAGCTTTAAATTTTAGCAAAATTTAGCACCTCGTGGACGAGTCAGGTAAAACCATAACCTATATACTACATTTTTATCAACCATCTGGTAGTATGGTGTTTCCTCACTCGAGATAAAATGTCCGAATTCATACGGTTGGAAATTAACATTGCTTTCTTGTTTACTTAACATAATCTTCATTCAAGCAATGTAATGTTTGGGTACTGGAATTGTCCATCGAAAAATATAATGTCAAGCAATTCAAGTTTCCAATATGCTGGCCTTCTGTGACATGATATAATCGCCTAAAACCCAGAAAAGGGGAGTCTATAGGGTGACTTGCATCAAATCCTCGTCTTTTGCGTCGAACATTTAGAGGGCACAACCTGACGATCTGAGATCTTCAGAAACATGAATCGAGCATAAAATACTGAAATGAAACTGTCAAACAAAACTGCTGGCAACGGGAATATTCTTCTTTCACAAACACGAGACTGCATAAAAACTGATGAATTAAGAGTACTAAAAACAACACATTTTAACGTCCTTTGGTGGTTTCACATCATGAAATGTCTCACTTACCACAACCTTATATAATGACAGATGAAAGAAAAAAGCTAACAAATGAGACCAGCAGCAGCAACTAAACCAACCTTCGGTAAACTGTTCAGGCAAAAATACCAAACAAAGTTTTCTGAACAAAATGCAGAAAGCCCAGTCAATACGGAAAGCATACGGCAGCATCAAAAAGCTAGCCATATCCCTCTTCGTGGTTTGATGAGATATTGCGCAGGTACAAATGGGGCAAACCAGTAGATAATAGTATACATATTGCATGGGTAGCACTGTAAATGTATGAATGTGATATTATACTTTTGTCTAGTGGGTAAGTTGAGCAAACCCACATCTTAACAGGTCAGCCGATGACATTCCCACTTCAATTCCAAACACCCCTTTCAATAATCCAAGGACCCTACAGAAGTGATCGCAGTACTCAAATTCGTAGACTTTGATCGGCTTACGTAATCATCACAGACATTGCTAGAAAGCCTCTGGACTGGGACTGAACTCAGAAGCCCCATGTCCTGCTTGCCCATCTGCTGCATTTCTTGTGGCGATAGTATCTTAATGCACCAGACGCTGTTCACGAATTCTCTGAATTAAGAAGAGAAGTAATGTCAATTAAATATGTAAAGAGAGGAATCCTAGTGATTGAAGTGATAGATGAAACACCATAATTTTTGTCAATTTCATTCACTTGTTAAACACCACAGAATGAGGATAGTTAAATCTCAATATGGAGCAGACATCAAATACAATCATGCTTTCGAAAATAATTACCAAATACAATAATGCTTCATAGGAAATCATCTAACAAAAGGTGCAGTTTGTATCAAGATTCTGTATTTTTTTGATATTCAGTTAAAAGGCATGGAAGTGGGACTTACTGCCAGGGGTCATCGCCGAGAAGAAGAACATCATTCTCCCTATCGACAAATACAAGCTGCCAGCCTGATCTCAGAGGATCCTCCAATTGGCCTTCCAGGCCAAACATTTGAGCAAGCTCACTGCGCAGCTCATGATAGCTGCTGAACCTGGAAATATCAAGTGATCTACCAAAGGTTCCCGACTTGTAAACCTGTTAATATAATATTAGGAGAGAAACAGTACAAACCTCGCCATGGAAACGAACATAATGAACCAACTCAAATAAACAAAAAGGATTATCCCCATACCTTGACAAACATTGTTTTCGCAGGTGGATCAACTTGGCCCATATTTCCAGATGATTGCAGAATGCCTGATTCATTTAAACTTGAAGGCGTCATCATGGAATTCAGTGGGTAATCACTTCCAGAACCATTTAGATAATTTGACGTGAATGGTATAGATATTGAATCAGTCTCACTGCCAACACCTTTAAGCCCTGACATACTGTTCTGCATTAGAAGGGATGGGGAGTCAATGTTCACGCCAAAAAGCAGATTATTCTGGTTGGGATCAGTACCACTTTCTTGATCAAGAGTACATTCTCTCCCAGGAAATGGAGGCAATGAGATGGAACTTTGAAGGGCATTTTGTTGTGGCTGACTAATCTGATCAAATTGGGCGAGAACTGGCTGCGGCCCAGCTGTGAGCAATGATTCAACTGCTGTACGCTTAGGCCATGAGACGGATGGGCTCAGTGGAGCAGTTCTTGGAAAACTAAGTGGATGGCAAGTTTTATCTGAAGAAAAAAATCCAATAACACCAGGTAGAGGAGCAACACTACTAGATGCTATTGAATTACCACTATTGTCTGAGAAGTTTGATTGCTGAAACATCGAAGGCATGGCCTGTGGAGATGGAGATTGTGACAAAGGAGCAGAGGCAAACTGTGACAACACCGAGACAGCAGCAGGAGACACTTGCTGCTGATCAGGTAAATGTTGGTGGTGGTGTTGGTGGCGTTGTTGTTGTTGTGCTTGATGTTGTCTTTCCTGTTGTGAATCCTGTTGTTGGTCACTGACTGCCTGACAGTTCTGTAATTGTTGAAGTAGCTCTGATTGAGCTTGGTTATCTTGAATGTTCGGAACAAAGACTCGGGGTAGGGTCTGAGGGTGTTGCAAAACCTGTCCTTGTAGCAAAGTTGATCTATTAAAACCAGCCTGAGGCTGCTGGAATTGCAAAAGAGATGCAAGTGCCTGCTTTGTTGGGTCCACCATTCTCATTTCCTGAAGAGCGGCAGTTGCCATAGCTTGGTACATGTCAGGTTGAAGACCGAGCAAAGCAGCATCAGGTCTTGGTTGCACCCATGGTGAAACGCCCATCCCTTGGAAATTCAAAGCCTGCATCCCCCTGTCCGGCATATCTCTGAGCCACATAAGATGGGAATTCAAGCCCAAATCCTCATCCCGGCCACCTGATGGAGATAGATCCAAGGTGAAATTAATAGCCCAGTTTCAAATTAAAGAGAAGCACCCTACAATAAAACCACATTATTACAATGAAGGGATGGTAGCCCTGGCCATGGGCGTTTAAGCCTCATGGGAAATGAAGGGTACATAGGAAAAGTTGTTAGCGGTTCAATCTCCCACAGTGATACTCTTGGCTGCCTCTCTCCTGCAGTTGACTCATCCCACCCAACCTGGACAAAAGGTTTAGTACAATTGAACCATGAAATTATTTTGATCCAATCATGGAAAAACCAAAAACCATGATCCTATTATATTATATACCTTGACAGAGCGCCAATGCGAATTCGGCCACCGAACAGGATCAAGATCACTAATACCAGTGATCGTGCCCATATAACTGATAAAACAGAATCCATATCAGTAAAACTAACCTTGTCGCTAAAAGGATACTAATTGCATATGATTCAAAAATGTAGCACAGCAATAAAGATAAAGAATCAATTACACATTTTTGCATGCAAAGAAAAGATGAAAAGAGAAAGAAAGCCCAAGATTTAAAACCATACCGACGAACACTGGACTCTTCCGTTTCAAATAGCATTCGGAAACGCATGCCAACAGACACACGAGTATGATATACAGCTTTCACATACTTTGCCAGTGGTATGACAAATTCAGATGGGCTAGCCCTGATGATACTGCATAGGTTAGCACATTTGAAGGTTCATCGTAAAAGATAAGCAATAGTGTTTTTACCTTGGATTATAAAAAATTGTAAAACGACTATTTGTTGCAGCAGCATGAGCAGCAGCTGCAAGTAGCCCTATGTGCATACTGTCACTTGATAAAACCGATGAAGGCATGACTGTTTGTGGCCTATTAGCACGACGAATTCCAAGCAGCAACTGATTTTTATCATTCCTGAAGAACAAAAAACAAAAGAATGCTTATGGTCAGTATGACACTACCTTTATGCTACGTATAACACATAATGGCAGTAACTAAATACCAGATAAAAAGGACAGAATCACCAGCAACAAGTCTTTTTGCACTAACAAAAACACTCCATCCAGTTGTAAGCAAGTGTCTCTTGGGCTGACCTGAGTTGAAAACATTTGACATAAACTCTATAGTCCCAATTTATCAACTGTATTCCATAGACGCGATGAAAAATAGCCATTTCAGACACCAAAACGATTAATACTGTCCTATTAAGAGAATGAAAAATCTCCGCATTTTAGTACACTGACTGAAAGCATTCACACATTACAAGCAAGAATTATTAAGGGCATTTTTCGCTTTCAGGATGTAATATTAAGGCACAAGCTTATTATATTCAAATTTTCAACCAGTCCAAATGGACAATAGCCCGTGCCATTTTGATGTTTGATCATGGAAGTAATAATCAAAATGGACAATAATATGATCATCCTCTGGTAGTGATTGGGGAACATTGATTACTCAAGAAGGTTATACAAACGACAAGTATTAATAACAGTTTGCATAACAACACTTGTCGAATGAAAGACCAAATAAAGTACAATTTTATTTTTCTGCATAGATAAGTTGCAAACTCACCGCGAAATATATGCCGAAATTTCCACTCATTATCATGGAGATCCCTAGCAATCAATTCTTGTGCAGGAGGTTGTTGAGTAAAATCCTAGGTGCAAGATAATACACAGTCAATTGAGACAAAGCATAAGCTAGATCAAGACACGAATTATAAACAGCAGTTGTGCCTTTATTCAGTTAGAGGTGGTGTTCTTTCAACATAAGTAAATCTTCAAGCAAAACCTACCAAAGGAGGAAAGACTTTTTCAGCTGCTCGGCGAGGAACTGAAAATCCTCCATGAGTACTTGTATCGCTTGCTGTCAACGTCTTACAGAAATAATTTGTCGGTTGTTTGTTAGGGGAGCCCAGATCAGGAGAAAGGTAAACATCTTTCTGTTCTTGCTGCAACCAAAACTTTGTCAAAAATGAATTACATAAATAAAGAGAAATCTGATGACCCCAATAAATGACACAAGGTGGTATACCGCGCTCAGGGGCTGCAAGGTCATTTGAGCGTATACTTCATCAGTCTCCACATCTGCCTGTATTTCAACAGGTTAGCACTTCCCAGAGTGGTACATGATGTAATAAGTAATAACGAGAAGATTAATAATTTGGTCTTCCAAAAAAAAAAAGGAAAAATCTGCTACTTACATGCATGGTAACATTATGAAGCTGACAAATTAATTGAGGAGGTAAGCTTGGATAATTTGGAATTTGGGCGTCAACTTCCCTGTTGGTAGATGCAGCCACCTGTATAAAATAATGACCACATAATATTAACAAGTCCGAAATTTCCGAAATTAGGAAATTCAATAAATAGTAATATTAATCACTCCATGGTCCCAGCTGCAAAGATTTAGGTCTTATCCAAAATGACTAACTAGCCACTAAGGCAACCCAGCCCTTAGGATTTATCAAGAGCCCAACACATATCCATTTTGGATGTGGGATTATTCTCAACACTCCCCCACACTTGCAAGGCGGTTAAGCACTTAGCAAGTGGGCCTAGGTAAACTCGATCTTGTTTGCCACTTGATAACTCTTAAAAAGAGTAGCTATTCATGTGTATATGTTATGCTAATCTTTGCAAGTTTTAAGTGATTCATCACGAGATTTTTAGGAATTTTGTTAATTATTATGTCTTGTGAATAAATTAATAAATCCTTGAAATTTTTTTAAGAAAGGGCTAATTAAGGTCATTCATGCATGGATTAAAAGTTGCAAGGTGTTTAGGAGATATTTGAGCAAGTCAACATTTCAAAAGAAAGTAACTGGGCGTGCGCCCAGTTTCACGACATCTGAGCACTAGACGATTGTGCAGAAAAGTGGGTGAGTGCTCAAATGCCTAGTTTTCCAACGTCCGAGCGCTGACCCTATAATAAAAGAAAAAATAAACCAAGCAGCCAGCGCCTAGGCGCTAGATATCCTAGCACCTTAGCGCCGGCTGCGAAAAACAGTTTCTTTTATTACACTTTGTTGATTTTGGTGGGGCCCATTCTGATTTTTGGGGGATCATATATAAACAAATTTTGGAGAATAACCTAAGGGGGGAAGAGAAGACAACAATGAATTTTTTTCTCTCATCTGGGAAAAAAAGGTTCGTCTCAAGACTTGGAGATTTCTCATGGGTGGATTAAGTACAATAGATTGACGATTAGAGGAGGAAGCTAGAAAAGAGTTTTTCTTTGCTTATTTCTTCTGTGTTTTATTATATTAGTTGATGGATCATTCAAATACTCTTTGATTTAGTGACTTTTATTTTATATTGATGGAGTAATTCAATTTATGCTAGAAACAAGATCTTGAACCAGATATGTAGTTTCTACTAATAGATGAACTTTTAGTTATTTTTCTTCACGAGAATTATGTTTTATTTTACTTAATGCTGTTTATTTATTTAATTAGTCGTTGTAGTATGATGATGTTCAAAGAGAGAAGAAGTACATCATGATTAATTAAATAATAAATTGATATAACTCTTACTATGGGTGATCTATAAAACATAATCTTAAATTCAAGGTGATTAATCTGAATGGAGTCGTTAGATATTTATGTGGTTTGTTAAACGTTAGTCTGAATAGGATAGTTCACCATAACGATTTCACAAAGCTTAGGTCATCTTGGAAGAAAAAGTGGAGATTTTACCCGAAATATAGATGATTGAAATTAATTTATTTTCAAGGTAGTTAATTTCACCCAAAATATGGAGAATTAAATAATATAAAGTTCATCATCCCATAAAGAGAATAATTGTGGTTCATCTATGAAATTTATTTTGTGAGTATTAGTTTCAAGTGAAATCGAGTTTCTAGCATAATATTTGTATTTTGAGAAAACCCTGATTCTTATATTAGACTCTTTGTTTTATTTTTATTTTATTTTAGATTAGAACTAAGATAAAAATTCTAAAAATTCGTTATCTTTTGTTTTAGAAAATTTAGTACAAGAATTTTAATTGAATTAATCAATTATTTGAACACAAATTCATGAGTTTGTGGCTATGATGCTACCGGAAGATTTGGGACTTACCCAAAATGACTAGCAGCCACTAAAGTATCTCACCTCTTAACATTTACAAAGGTCCCACCGCATTGTGGGATTAATCTCAACACTAGCCACCCTCCCATTGTAAAATTAAAAATGACACTACTAACTACATGACCCTCGATTAATCATGACTAATATGTGAAGTAGAAAAACTCAATTTGCTATTAAAAAAAAATGTTCAAAAACGTGAACAATTTGCTCAGCAAGTGTTCCATTTAACAAAGGAGGAAGACCATTAGGAGGAATTGTGCTTACCTGCTCGCTGTGACCCTGGGGAAAGTAGACAACTTTGCTTCCAACAGCAGGCAGGGAAACTAGGGGACCAGCGCATGCATGCCATAGCTCGGAATTCAGACATCTTTTATCCCCTGCATAACATAAGGTGCCGACTGTGAGACTTCATCAAACAGCAAAACTTGAAAAGAGAAGAAATTTTTACGCTGGGGATTCAAAAGACTTGAAAGGAGCACAAGGCTGGATGAATGCCAACAGTCGCAGGAAAAAAAATTATAATAAGAAACAGATAGCAAGTCATTCTTCCATGGCTTCACCACTGCAAACAATCCCAAGTTCATTATGCGAAGAAATCCACCCAACGATTTTGGCAAACAATTATATAAAAATCCAAGTTAATGATTTTCTTTTTATGATGAAGAGTTCCAACAAATTCAACATCAATAAGTTGTTTCCAATAGGAACTTATTGGACGACATATACTTGCAACCCGCTTAATTATTAAAAATATATATATAAGGGGAAAATTAATAGCCATTACCGGAAAGGAAATACTTGGCTTGAGCTAGAAACCATACAAAAACTGGAACAAAAACCCAATTTAGAGTAGAAAGCGCCCACCCAGGCAATGAAATGGAAAACCATAGTATTCTAGTGAAGTAGAGAAAGCCCAACCTTCGGGTGCTTGATTGCTGAACCCAGGTGGGGAGGAGAGCCTCATATCTTCCCCAACGGAAGGAAGACCTTCAACCAACCAAAGCTCAAATTACAAACTAAAGGTATCCCGCTTACACTTTCAGCAGAGAATTGTAGGGGTAGCGGCAGCAAATTCCCTCATCCCAAACAGATAACCTATCCGAACCGTCCCTTTCACCTTTACCCTGACACTGACTCCAACCACTTTACCAAATCCAAATCACTCACTGGCCTTCATCATCTTCCAAAAAAAACCACAGACCCCAAATCCCTTTGATGAGGAGACCATTACCTCCCGCCACCCCCACTCCCCCACCCCTCTCAACCAAAGCCGGATCCTCCAACAGGGTAGTCCGTCATCAACTTCATCTAGCCCTTCAACGCTACTCTCCCCCAAATCGTCAGATACGAGCTCAATCCTGCCCACATTCCAGCTTCCCACTCAAACCTCTTAGATCTTCAACCGGTCAGAAACTTACACCAGCACGGCAGAAAAACATAAACTTTCAGTCGCACAAAAAGCTCCCCGAAATCACCAATAACAGAGCATTACAGCAGCTTAGCTACCGAAAAAGATTCGACCTTTCTTTATCTCCGGATATTTAAAGAGTCCTCCAAGAAGAAAGAGATGTAGACTAGAACAGCCGACCAGGGGGGCTTTCACGCTTCACCTTAAACCCACTGGGTAGAGGACAGATACCTCGGATCTCCAAAAAGAAGGCCAAGCAGCAGTGGCAGCAGCAGAGTACAGTAAAGCAACAGGAAGCTAAAGAACCAGGATGCAAAACTTATATATATCTATATTGACAAACATCTGATCTGCATGAACAAAAAAAAATAAAAAAAGGAAAACAACACAACCATGTGGGGATGAGATTCCTGGAAGGGGGAAGGAATCCTGGGTATGAAATGAACTGGCAGCATCAAAGGCTTGTCATATCCATGGAGGTCGGAAGGAGAAAGAAAGAGAAAAACGGAAGCTTTTACCAACAGGCGTCAAACAAGAATCAATCGGAATCAATCCTCGCTCCCCACTCTGTCCTTCTGAGTCCCTCCACCCACCTTTTTACTCCTTGTCCTTTATTGGCTTTTCTCTATTACCCCCACAACCCGTTGTTGCCCTGTTGAGTTCTCAACCACCAGGCGACAGAGAGAAGTGTGAGCAGTGGGGCGAGAGAAAGCTAGAGATACTGCTGTTCTCTGCTGCTGCTTTGCAGCTGCTGAGCCAGTCCTACAACAACGACAGCTGCTGCTTGCTGCTGCGACTGCAGCTGGTCCAGTTCAGACCTGACTGCGTTCCCCCCCACCACCTGCTGCTTCTACTCTATCCCAGTGTTGTGTTCTGCTTTCTTTTTTTTGTTCTCTCCTCCCTCTACCCTCCTTCTACCCTTCTCTCTCCACCATTATTATCTCCTTTTTCCTTCTACTTCTTTACACTCTTTCCTTGCTTTTTATTCTCTCTTTCCCCTCTCTTGTATTTTGTCATTTGCATGTATATGGAATATGGTACGTTACATATGTATGTACATGCTAAATTTTAGTATTACTATTGCTCTCTACATTTACATATTATCATTATAAACTACTTGCATTAATTAACTTTAAAAAGAAGTGGTTCGATCAATTTACTAATCTATGTTCTAGCTCGTGATCATATTTTGTGCTGAGTTGCTTTGCTTGTAACTATGTATATGTATGTTATTTACTGTTTTCGGAGTTAGTGTGCACTCGTAGGTGTTTAAATATGTAAGCAATAATTTATATTAAAAATCTTATTTTAAATGTGTCGGGTTGTAATAATTTTGTATATATAATCGAATGTTTGTATATTGAAATATTGTATTGTTATTTTTATTTTGATTTGATTATATATATTTCGTGGAAGAGATCTAAAATATTGAACTTCAAAATAAGTAAACACAAGCGGCAAGTTGCTTAGTGTGAGTTCAGATCCAGTTTACACGAAGCAAAATACTAAACCAAGTGAACTTATTAATCGAATTATACACATTTTTATTCTTTGTATGTAGATTTTACTAGGAGTACATCCTGTTTGATATTAACTGTTTTTTTTTCTGAATTTTTATTTGCAAATTATATATATATATATATATATACATATATAAAATGCTGCTAATGCCATGACGTGGATATTTGGAAGTAAAGCATGGCATTGCTCAAGAAGAGGATAAAGTTAAAACTTGGGAGTATTTTTAAAGGAAGGATGGCCGGATTGATTTTTAATGCCCTTTGTTTAGTGTTAATGATAAACTAAAGCAGAAAAGGTGAACCATAGAGATTTGGAGATCACACTTTTCAAACGTTATTTGGATTAAATGGTTACTCGAAGGTGGACCAGTGAATAAAAGAGGGAAAGTGGTCCTTCTCCAAATCCTAGTCCTTACAACTTCTTTCTCCACACTACATTAGATTTGGAGATGGAGACGACAATTAGAATATTAGGAATTTCAATCCATTATTAGCAGAGGTAAGTAAGCCCTCTAATCAGTGATTATGCACTAAAAAAGCAGGCGTGTTTTAGTCAAGTGAGGCCCACAAGTTTGACATGTTCGTTGTGGACACAGCTGGGTTATTGGGTTATGTTAGGGGAGATTTGAATCCATTGCAATAACAAATTAATGGTGATTATGCAAGCAAATCACACGAAACCATTTGGTGTTAGCATCTTATATTATAAGCCAATTGGTTAGAGGATCATCTCTAGCCCTACTACAAGCTCTTTCTTTGCTCACTCTGATTAAACAGTATTCTAATCTATTGCATTGGCTAGCTGGTGCTGGTGTGCAAATGGACTTAGACACATACCTTGATACGTGAATGAACGAATGAATGAGAGAGACGTATGGGATAAAAGCAGGGCACAGGTATATATAAATTGTAAAGTGTACTAGGCGTATGTATATACATAGATATAAACTATAAAGTCTATAAACATGATGGGGACCTCATAGTGTTTAATATACATATACATACATTAATGTGAAAATGGCCCACATAGAGCGAAGAGACGTGACATTGACACTGTTCAATTATTAGTCATTGTCAGAGTACGGTGGAGACAAGGCCCGCAGCTTGAGCCAGCCATCCTTCTTAGCCGTGTATGTAATATTAAAAGATTGTAGATAAAGATAAACAATATATATAATAATAATAATCTAAGATTGAAAATAAATAATGTGTTGTTATGAAAAAAAACAATGACATAAATTTAACTACTTTTAAATGGCTTTAAAAAATATCACTTTAAATAAAGATGTATAATATTGATGTATTTTGGATGTTATAATGAAGATGGGAGGCGGGTGTGGGTGGCAAGCAGCTCCCCACCAGACCATGCCGAGCCTCTTTTTCTTGGCCCAAGCCCATCCCGTCGGCGATTCTTCCGTGCCAATCTCGGCTCTTTACCCTTAATCAGGGTTTGTATTTTCTAGGTTCAGTTTAATTTCGAATTTTATAAAAAACCTCAGGTTCGGCTAAATTAAATATGAAATTGGCCATTTTTACTAAAATTGGCTATTTATTTTTTAAAACAATCTCTAATCGAACACTGCACACACTCACACAAACAAATAAAATAATCTTATAACCTTTTCTGATGGAAAAACCCCCACTTTTTATCCAACTTATATAAATACTATGCTCCAGACCAAAATCTAAATTTAAGTATTTGTGAATTGTATCAGCGAACTCGCTGTACTTGACATAAAAGCAACTAAATTGATTCAAAATCTTGAAGGTTAATTGAGTTAAAGACATTTGTTTTAGCTTTTTTTTAACCTTATTTCACTTTAGTTTGGTATATTTTAATTTGAATAACCAAATGCTTTTTTAATCTATTTACCTAAAAACGAATAATTTTTTTATATTACCAAGTTGTATAAAAATTAGGTCTAATTATCAAATAAGGGAAAACTTTTTTATAATGACGAGACTACCTTATTGTTTAATTATGGGTTAAATTTTGAATTAACATGATCTCAATTAATTTAAATTTAAAAAATAAAAATATTTTTTAAAAAATGGTTGGCAGCTTTCGACAAATAACTAGCAAGCTGGAAGGAGGTCGTCCAAGGCCATAAGTAGCCAGACCTTGTGTAGCTAAATCTAGCCACCTTGAACGGGAGGCGGCCAAGTTTGACCCTCCAAAGGCCAACGGCGATTAAATTTGGGTGTCATAATCCAAAACAACTTGGTCTTACCCGTTTCTGAGCACCTTGGTAGGCTTTTTTATAAAAAGAATCTATTTTTTATTTAAGTGACATTATTTTGGTCAATTTATGTTTTCTTCCCTTTTTTGTTAATTATGTTTGATTTCCCATGTTCTCCCTCTTTTAGTAAAAAAATATTTTTTATTGATATTTAACATGAAAATAAGCCTATATAAAAAAGAAAATATTAGTTTTGAAAAGACATTGCTATATGTAATACCCTCTAATTTAGTTCTACATCCAATACCTCTACAATAAGATCTAATATGTTAGTGAGATGTGTCTATTAATCTTTACTTTAATTAATTATGCTTGAAGGGATAACTTAGGCTCGTTAGTGTGCACATAGGCTGATTCATTATAATTAATATCATAGCTAACCGATGATCGTATTAAACTTTTTAGGATATTAGTGGGATATGCCTATTGATCTTAAGCTTAATTAACCATGGTTAAATGGATAATTTAGGCCCGTCAATTTGCATTGGGACCGGGTCATTATATTATATAATAATTTGTTATTTATTCTTTCACATATAAACCAGTCAAACCAATTTATAAGCATTTTACATTCGGCTCAATTTTACTTGAATTTGTACTTGTCAAATTTTTATTTATAAAAAATATTTAGCTTGAAACAGATAACTCGTTAAATTATAAATAGAGTTTGAACAAATAAATGTTTGACTTTCATCTCATTCGAACTTAATATATTTGAACTTGATAAAATACGCCTATCGTACAATATATAATTTAATGTCTAGTTGTTCATGTAAGTTAATGGCTTCTATACCATCAACAATTACTTAAATGAAAGTATTAATTGTAATTAATACATGTAGTAGATGTATTAATAATATTTCAATTAATTATAATTATTTACCTAAATTGATAATATTTAATATTTAGTAACTTTCAAATAATTAATACATGTAGTAATTACAAACTACTTATTGATAAGTACTTCATACTTCTTACTATTAAGTGTTTAGGACTTATTACTTATAGGAGTATAATGAAACAAAGCCATTTTACGAGTACAATAGTTTGTATGTGTCAATAATATTTTAAAACTTTATTACTTTTACTTATCAATTAAAAAATCTCAACATAAAAGATATCTCTAAATTCAATAAAATTGTTAAGTTATTCAAGACTCAACTGAGCATCTTGATATCAAATTGAAATAACTAAAATTGAACAAACTAGTGTAGAAATAAACTGAAGGCAAACAAAAAAGCGGTGTTTGACTCACTTGCACTCTTATTTATTCTTTCATTAATCTCAGGTCATGTTGTAGATGTTTATTTTATTGTAAGCCAGCAACTTCTACTAGAAGGCATGTTCAATAGTTCAATACTTCAATCATTCAAAATTATATGGGAAAAAATCATGAAGAATTGAGAAGATGTTTAGAATAGTTGTAATGCTTAAAAAGCACACAAAACAGAATTAAAAATTTAAATATCCTATGGTTTCCGTATTCCAAGATAGTCAATAGTTATTTGGAACGTGACCCTATAGGTGCATTAGACCCTAATAAACCCTAAAAAGTGGAACGTGTGAAACCAGCCCCGTTTTGGATTGGTATGGGTCTAGTGTTGTAGGTGGGCCTTTGAGGGGATTGGAAATATTTTGTAATTATTATTAGATACATAAATATATCTGACCTCTAGCTATTCATATTTTTCATAAATTCAAAATGTGAAATAAATTGCAAATCTTTTGTATTTGATTATAAAAAGGTTTTTAATTTGGAAATATTTATATGAGCTAAGGCCATTTCTCATGTGGTTTTTTTAAAAACAAACTAATAAACTAATTATTCTCAACTACGTACCGTGAATGGATAGCTATCATTATATATTTTTTATTAGGTAGTGGAAAAATATAGTTTTAAACGTATAATGCCCGCCTATAGAGAGCAGTGAAACACAATAAAATGTAGATATCAAATGCACGTATATAATAATAGCATAACTCTTGAGAAAATATAAAAAATAAAACAAATTAGAATGTGTTAATTAATTTTTATTTTTATAAATTTGACACATTCCGACCTATTTAGGTGACCAATTTTTATCCCAATATGTAATTTTAAATTACAAAATTTGAAACCTTTTTTTTGCAGTAAGTTGATTTTTTAACATTTTATTTTAATTTATAGGATAAAAGATATTCAGTAGACAAGTTAAGGTTAAGAATATTATTATTTTCATTATTTATATATAAATATATATAGGAAATAATATTTTTTTCTAAGATAAAGAAATTAATTCACCAGTGTGCATGCCCGTTTTGAGGGGGGGAACGTCCAAAAGGGTGGGGCCGCCACATGTGAAGACCTTTTCTTTTACATTGATTGATTTGACCTTCCATCTCCCCTTCTCCATTTGCACTCAATCTCTGCCCCACTTACTAGCTGATAAATATTCTCCTGTACATTAAATTACAGTATTTTTTAAATAAATATTAATTATAACATATACATTAATAAATTTAATTATAACTAATTATATTTCTTAATATATATTATAATAACATAATTAAAAAATAATTTAGATAAGTGGTCTTCATGCTAAAGACTTAAAAATTGTAAATTCAATCAACGTCGACTACATTTTGTAAGTGAAAGACCTATAATTTATTACACGATGTGGGCACGGCAGAGGGCAGCGATGACGCGGTTATCTCGGGGGTTGTGGTAGTCGCATAGATTTGGATATTAATGTGAGGAGGCAGGGCGGCAGCACCGTGGGCACGGGTGCAGTGAAAGGCGGCATAGCAGTGGGTGTTAGCATGGACGCGACTAGAGGAAGGAAGGGCGACAGCATCGTGGGCTTGGGTGTGGGAGCGACAGGGACTCGGGCATGGGCACGGAAGAAGGCGGCGGCGACGTTGTTGTCGGGCCAACCGAAGATGGCGTTGTGGTAGTTGCGGTTGGAATCTGGAGATTGAAAGCAAGGAGGAAAGGCAACCGCCATGGGCGTCGTCGCGAGCAAGGGGGGCGTGAGCGTGGGGGTGGCCAGGATGAAGGGGGACGATCGCCATGGGCAGCGCTGCCATGGGCGTGGCAGGGCCTCAGTCATGGGCACAATGGAGGGCGGCGAGGATGCTGTTGTCAAGCCGGCCGAAGACAGTGTTGTGATAGTTGTGGTTAGGATCTGGAGATTGATAGAGGAGGAAGCACACTACCGCCATGGGTGGGGGCAAGGGCACGGGCGTAGGCGTGGCGAGGAAGAAGGGTGGTGGGCATCTGCAGCTGTCCTTTCTCCTCGCCGTACCCATTCCTATGGCGCTGCCACAATGCCATCCCCTTACCTGCCTCAATAATATTCTCTGTCACCCCAACAACCACGTCACCGCCACCTTTGTGCTCATGGTGGTTCTTGTCACCTTTATAATCGATCTATACTGTCTTTATAATCGACGAGTGATTGTAGAAAATATATATATAATCACATTGTTGCCGCCCCATGCTATCCGACGGCTATCTAATATATATATATATATATATATTAGA
>JAVDBV010048011.1:0-22773 GCA_032619315.1 Piper longum | reverse complement strand
CAATTATATATATATATATATATATATATATATATATATATATATATTTGTGAATGGGCTTATTACCGCCAGATCAAAAATTATGCATAATGATACGAGTCCATGGTATTTATAAAATAAACTTAGATAATTTTTTTTATTTTAAATACATTATAAATTTTATTTAGTACTGCAAATTTAAATTGAGCTATTCAATTTTTTTCAAAATCAACTTTAATTTTTATGAAATGAAAACTTATTTTTTAAATTAATTTAATGAGGCATACTTAAGGTGTGAGCCTCCTCATAAAAAAGGGAAAAGTCATCTCATTGTTTAGCTTAATCTAGTACTTTTGGAAAGTATGCCTTTTCGACTCGGTTTAGTTAATATTTATTATTATGAACCGAGTTGAGTCCGTTTTAACATCATTTTTTATTTTTTGAACCAACTTCTCTGAGCCCAAATCCTCGACTCCTCTTCCGTCCAACCCCAACCCCGGCTGCGCTAACCCCCGCCGTCGCCCCCGCCACCGCCGCCGCCGCCGCCTCCTTCACCGCCCCCGCGCCATACCTAATCGGGCCAGAGGCCGCCGACATCCTCCGCCTCCAGCCAGCCTCTCCAAATTATAACGTCTTCTTTGGTAAATCTGCTTGTGAAAGTTCAATGTATTTTGAATGATTTTGTGGATGTTACGTGTTTTTTTGCTTTCAAAGTAAAATTCTTCCATGGTAAGTGTTACTGTTTTGGTGCGGATAAGTCAATGTCTTTGAGCTGTGTAGTTTCTTCTTTCTCTCTTTTTTTTTTTGGTCATTGAATTGTTTATGACTTAAATACTTAAATTTAGTCCTAGATATGATTTGAATCCTTAAAATATCTCTTTTTTTTTTTATAAAATTGGAGCTGTTTTGGTTTGTAGCTTAAATGTTTCATGGTGTGATGAGATGATTAATGATTTAGTACGTGTCCAGAAAAACTTAGAGTTGCGATTTTAACCGTGTCAATTCTTTGTGTGTTGTGCTGGACAGTTGGATTTGTTAAAATTAAAAATATTGGCAGCTCTGTTGTGATTTTCTGTGGCTGCTTCGCCATGAACTGATTCTGTGTTCGAATCTATTCAATCGGTCAAGTTCATGGTTTCATTCAAATGACTTGTAGCTATGCCACTGGGTGTGGGTTTTTCAAATGCTCCCAAATCCACCAAAATAATGAGCTTTTTTATAGTATTGTCCTGGTATGGGTTTTGTTGAAAGGTTGGATTTTGCCTCTTGTTTGAAGCTTGATGGTTATCCTGTGAAGGGTGAGGTTTATATATCTTCCAAATTGATATTTAGGAAATATTTTTTTTATGCCGAGCACAAAATGTTAGCTATCAGATTTTGATGTTATACAATTTGCGTTATTAGCTCTGAGTTATTTGCCTGTTTGTTGGGTTGATTCTGGTATTAGATTGACTGCTTGTCTTGTTTTGTCAGTTTTTTTTCCTCCTTTTTATTCGTGTCCATCTGTGCAATGAAAGTACATAGAATTCGTATTAGTTATTCTGGGAATCTGACGTCACTAATGTTTTTCACTATGTCGATTTCTAAAACTGAACGGCATGTCTTGCTTTCTCCTTCGTCACTGCATCTTTGAAATGATTTTTTTTTTTTTTGGATGTTGAATTAAGGAATTAAAGGTTAGAGAAGATGCCATCCATTGCTCGTTATAATTTTTCAGCAGCCTGCAGTGGATCAATGTCAATTATAATTGGCTCCATTTCATTCTTAGTCTTTTTCTACGCTGCTGTCGTCTCTAAGTTGCTTCCATCCTCAAATAATCGATTCATATCAGCCATTCAAAAAGACAGGTTTTAATGTCTTGTTACGTTCCCTTGTTTTATATAGAAAATGGTTTTTGATTTTTGTCCTTAAGTTCCATAATGTGGGGATGAAGGTAGTTATGTCATGTAACAGATATTATTGTTTCTTGGTTCCCCTGACCCTTCCTCTCCTCCTGGTGGCTGTTTACTTTCATTGGCTTAGCATGAAGCTGTTCAAACATGCTTAGAATTTGGTGATGTTTATTCTCAAGAAAGAGGTCCATTATAGTAAGCTTCTTCTCTTTATCATTTCTTTGCTATTTAATTCCCTTTGTGATTGATTGTGAAATCTCTTGTATGTCATCATCAAGCAGACAATATGTTCTTTAATGTTCTCCCTCAAGTAACTCTTGAACAGATTATTTCACCACAATATTTGGCTTGTATGTATTAAGTGGGTAAAAATGAATGTTGTCAGTCATTGTTGAAACTGAACACTTTTTGATTTACTAACTTAATGACAATAAGTTCCTTTCAGCTATGAGAAGCAAACATTAAGATGATTATTAATCACAGATAGAGATTAGCAGTGAGAAGGGGCTGTTCTTCCTGTCATGTTATTCCAAACTTTTCACTCATGTCTAATTGGCTTTTGGTTTGACCGTGTGAAAGAAACCAATGAAAGTTGTTCATCAGAGAGTTCGGGATCAACTGAACCTGCCTGCCAAGTCATGAGAAGTCCCGAGCCTCTTCTTGTTTCTTCTCAAGGAGGTATAAATTGGAAATTGTTTCTTCAATAGCACATGTTGTAGCCTTTCTGAACTGAAAATTGGAGGATCATCCTGGATTTCGAATTCCGTCAAATGCCAACATTCCGTTGCCTTTGGGCAAAATGCAAGATGCAGGATGTGGTACAAAGAATGGGTGCCTGAGTGTATCGTTTATATGAGCATGCAGATTATGATGCTTGGCCAGATATGAATCATTTGGCTCAATTATAGCATTGATCTTGTCTTGCTCGTAGTTTTGTGTGATATTTGCCCTTCTTTTTTATTTAATGTAAGCTCTGTCATTGCCCAGTCTTCTATGAGTTAATATTGTCGGCAGTTGCTGTAAGTAGTTCCTTCAACAGAAACTTATTAAGCTTTCTGGACGGAATCGTGATGTTCATCTGATCTGGTTTTGAGCTGGTATATATAAGCATACTATCTGCTTTCAATTTGTGCATATTATGAGAAATAAAATACATAAATGCCATAGAGCAACATTTTCTTTAGTTGTGAGTTGCGCATAGCGGTGATGACTCAAATTGAACGATCATTAGTCACCATATTAGCTTAGCATTTACCCAAAAACCATTATTGACGATGACAAACACTGTCAAAAGTATTTGGAAGCAGAGCCAAGACGTACACAGCCGGCTACGCTGTTGTCAATGCCAAACTAGTTCTCCAAGACGTGATGTGCAAGAATTGATTACAACGGTTGAAAATCTTTACCTCTGTAAACAATTCAACTCACCTATGATGATTGGTTTTACAAGGCAAGTAAAAGTAATTCATAACGATAAACTGTTGAAGCATTTGATTAACAAACAACAACTATATATCATCATGCCATGTTGACAACGAACAAGACTCAGATTTCATTGGCAATCGATCAACTCTTGCCTGCAAACGCGTGGAAATATGCAAAGGTGCCTCCTTTCCCATGCGAAGACAAAGTCATTGACGCAGAGTTCAATTGTGACAAGTCGAGGCTACTCTTTCTTTGAGAATGTGCTCCGCTCACTTCTTTTCTTCATGTACAAATCTACCAAAAGCCTACTTTGTGTCAGATTTTTAGATACCCAACACCAACTCCGTGATCGGCCTCTTCTCTGACATTCCATGTCGGTGAGCGTTCTTATCCTTATCTGCTCATTGAGCAGTGCTTAGTTCTGGTTCTTTCTTCAGAGGGTAGTTCTTCTAGTTTGTGGGGAAGGAATCCTTCTCTTGTAAGTCTTAGCTGATTTGGGAAAGGTCTCAAGTTTTGTGAAATGGGTTTTTTTAGTTTAAGTCTCAGATTTTCAATTTCATGGTCTAGATCTTGTCGGATGTTGTTCAACTTTTTGTGTTTTTGGTTCTTTGATATGCTTGCTGCCTCCTGGTTTAGATTTTAGAGTGTTTTTTGCTTCGTTGTTGGTAGCAGAACTTGGTAGTGAAGAGTGAAGAACTAGGACCAGTTAAAGAGAAGGTGCAGGTTGATGTTCGCCATGTAGCTCCTAGTATCTCCAGTACTACAGTGGTGGAGAATGTTCAAGTAGTTTATGTTGAACATGGAGAGACTTCTATGGAAGACTTCCTTCTTAATCAGGTTGGATTATCATGTCTTTCTAATAAAAAAGCTCTAATTTTTTTAACTTGGCAAAGCAGATTTATGTAGCAGGTTTCTCATGCAGGAGGCAATATATCAGTCCCTTCAAACATACTCTGGGAATGATCTTGGTAACACTACTGGGGATGTAGTTTCACTAAATAATAGCCCGGCCCAGATTGTTAGAGAGGGAAGAGAAGCTGAAAATACTGTTGATGTTGAGTCCCAGTTGTTGGCAGATGAAGCTTTGGCAAGGGCTTTACAAGAAGAGGAAGATGGGGTTGAGAATACATCTTTTACCTTCACTGAGAGCTCCTCAAATGCTGAAGTTGGTGGGAATACACTACGCTTGGTTGCCTCCTTTGTCCATTATCTTTGGTCTCCTATTATACTCACTCTCCTGTTGTATCATGTTAATGTTTTGATCCATGAATATATGCACATATAAAGCTCAAAAGTTTTCATTCCATGTTTCCTTCATAGCTGCTTTATCTGCTTACCTGTTTTTGTGATTTTCTTTGCCATTCAAAATACTTAGTCTCCTATTGTATCACGTTAATGTTGTGATCTATGGATATATGCACATATAGAGCTCAAAAGTTTTCATTCCCTGTTTCCTTCATAGCTGCTTATCTGCTTACCTGTTTTCTGATTTTGTTTTGCCAATAAAAACGCTTGCTTTTGAAATGCTTTCTATCAGGAAGCAGCTCCTCTTCGGCTGCTGCAGTTACTGAAACACCAATCTCTACTGAAACAAGTGATGAGGTAAGTGGGTAACTAAACTATTAGAAAATCTTGTCACGGAGATGATAAACCTAGTATTATTGTTTCGTTAAATTTGTCTAGTCAGAAATTCTGGGAGAGAGTTTAATTTTTTATTGTTTTAGGTTCCAGGGCAAGATGAAGTTGACCCAGACAACATGAATTATGAGGTGAGTTATTCTGAAGGCCTATATTGCTCTAAAATTGGTTCTATCAATCAGAATAGAAGCTGATATTTCAACTTAGAAGCACATAATTATAATGGGTGCCCCAACCATATAAAGCTGTTTTCCATTCTGCATTTTTAGATGTATTTTTATGAGTTTCAGTTGTAAAGCTTATTGAACATTTACACCATTTTCTGTAAAGCGCCATTCAGTTTTGAAAGAATTACCGACACAGATTAACAACCTATTTTCTGGTAACAGCAACTGAGATCACTGGAAGAAAGCATGGGTGATGAAAGCCAGGGGTTGTCTGAGGAGCTAATTTCCTACTTGCACCACTTTAAATACAAGAAAAGGCATTCCTCTAGACAGGCCGAAAATGAGGAGTAAATTTTCTTTCATTTATTTGGATCCATATTTTAAGAAAATAAATCAAAACAAACTGGTAGCTTACAGTTTCCATATTTTCGACATGAATCTGCATTTTTCAGTTCTTCATAAGTTCCAGTATTTACTCTCTCTGACCCCCTTTTTTTTTCAAAATCTGAACTCATTGTACTGGAGTTAATGCAGGTGTGTGATCTGTAGAAGTGAATATAAAAAGAAGGAAGATATGATTTCTTTGCCTTGCAACCATGAATATCATAAAAAATGCATTACTAGATGGCTCATGCTGAAGAGAGTAAGTTTCATTTTAATCACAAAATTGAGTATTTATCAAGTTTTTTCTCAATTCCATACCGAACTAAACATTAAATAAATTGTTCTGCTGACAGAACAAGCACAATCATGTCTATATCTATATCCTAGTATGGAGCATTCTAATTTATAAAATGCCCTTCATATTCTCATTCATATGATTACCTTCTAGTACAGCTAAGGGACACTTCTAGCATATAATTCACTTTCTTTCTTTTGGTGGTGAATTAATGAATACCGTATATACTAGGAGCTTCATGCCAATTTTGAACTCTAATTTCTTTACTGTAATGCAAACATTCTTCGTTTTCTTGTGATAGGCATGCCCAATATGTAAAGGGGAAGTCTTCGGTTGAAGATGACGAAGAGTATCATGATACATGTTCATAAAGAAAGTCATTTGTTTATATCCAAGACAATAGTTCCAAAGGCGATGTGTGAATCTGTAAGCATATGCATCTAACTTGGGGGTGCCCTAAATAAGTTTCCATGACAGAAAATTGGCGAATATATAATGATGATGGAGCAGGCTCTTGATACCCATTGCTACAGGCATTTGCAATGTTATTCGTGCTTCCAAATTTCAACTAGAAGCAGCTTGAACAACCTGTAAACTTAAAATAAAGAAAGAAGAAACATTTCATACAATAGAAGAAATTTTCTTCAACATCATTGATATTTAGTTCTCCCTACGTTCACTTATACAGCATTACAACTGACAACTACGCTCTAACAGCACACAAACCGATAGATTAGAATTAGTTCATGTGGCAATGGCACATTATAGATGTTAAAACGTTGAAGGCCCAAAATTGCCAAACTTCCAACACTTGCGTGAAAACGAAGTAAATATAAGGATCCAAGACTTCTGTACAGAGATTTGTCCCACCAGACGGTAAATTACCATCATGACTTCCAATCAAAAGCATCGTCATCAAATATCCCGCTGTCTGAAAACTCACGAGGGATATCTGGAACAAGGTCCGGCAGATGACGATTCTGTGTTGGCATACCCTGCTTCATGCCATAAGAATTTCCACTTACAGCTGGGGAATTGTTTGACACACTCTTGAAACTGTTAGTCCTACTTGGATGAGGAGCCACTTGATTATTCAGCATGGCGGGCGAATTATTTCCGAATCCTACCATGTTTGCACCTCCCCTTGAGGGAAAGGTCCCAGTCGCCCCAATCCCATTCATGACACCACCAACAGATGTGGCACTAGGATTCTGGCCGCCAAGTGATTGGGAATTCGCCAATCCACTATTATTACTCATCATCTCCTGCAGAAGCTGCTGAATAACATCCTGCTGTGAACTTGGCTTTGCAGGGGTCGATGACTGAACGTGTTTTGTCGCAGTCTGTAAAGGATTAGAGCTTGCTAGGACATTTCCAGAAGCATTTTGCAGGGGTGATGGAGGAATATGTCCGTGAAAAGGTGATGTTTGTGACTGGTTAGGACAGGTAAAAGGGTTCCCGTCTGGTTGACTCACACTTGAATTTGAGTTCATAGAATTTTGCCGCAACAAGTTCTGATACTTGCTCAAGGACATAGCTGTCTGGGACACATTGTTTGGGGTCCCACTCCCCATGCTATTGCTATTATTGTGACTGCTGAAGCAAGGAGTCATTGCCATTTTCTTATTCAGGGAGTTATTTTGATCTGCAGACAACCCCTGAGAACTCACTAGCTGCTGGCCACCCATTTCTTGCAATGTTTGTTGTTGCATTTTAGTAGCTGCTGTGTGACGTGGATAACTTTTCAGACATTCTGCAAATGACAAGAAGAAAGCTAAATCATGGTGCAAACGATAAAGAACAACAAAAAGCACAGCACCAAAACGTGATATTAGACTCACCAATGGGACCCATATTCTGTTCTCTGCTAAAATCTATCAAATCTTTCATGCTATTTACAACTTCTGCTATCTGCCACGAAAAACCAGTAAAAAAAGTGAAGAGTGAAAATGAAAGTACTAAATTGGATCATCATCAAGATTTGACGATTTTTTCAAAAAACAATGACCACAATAAAACAACTTAACTGAGCGCAAACACCCTTGGAATACTATAAAACATAATAAGCGTCAATGTAAAAATTGTATTAAAGCTCTCATGCTGGCTAAAAGATGACTGTCTCAGCATTGCAATAGATAAACTGTAGTAGAAATTATTCTAATAGGATCATGAAAAATGGAGAAACCTATCAAGCAGGGGACTTTAGGCACATAATATGTTGTTTACACCACTTGTCCTTATGGGTTTTTTTTTTAAGACCGGCGTCCATTGAATGCAGGAAAAACACCAACGGAAATACAAACAAATAAGCATACGTGAAATACCTGCAAGCATCTGACATATCTTTTCGAGAATCCCAATTCATTGAGTGACTGCATATCCAGGTTTTTTGCCAGTTGTCGCCCTGCTGTTACAAACCTATACAGGCAAAACAGGTAACCCACAAATGAAACCCAAATTTAGAAGATAAAGTGCAGTTAAATTAGAGAAACTAAAATAAATCAAACAGATTAATCATTAAGTATAGATAAGTATAAAATGAAGGAAATGAAGAACCCAGGATTTACTAATCCGCAAAGGGCAAAGGAATGGTGAAAGATAAGACACAAAGATCCAACCAAATCCATACTTTTGTTTTGTTTAACTATAGGTTCATTCGATGATTTTCAAGTGTTGCAAAGAAGCGCCTAGAGTTGGTTCAATTCAGAGCACATTTATTCGGATTTATTGGGATTGGTTTATTGGACTTTTCAATTTAGAGAAATTTCTTGTTCACAAAATTTGGGATATTTAAGATTTCCGGATGGATTTATTGCTAAATTTTGAATTTGAGGTTGAATTTTTTAAAGAAGGAGAGTCTAATGTAGTACATTTGCATAAATCGAGAGGTCACCTCTATATCTATGAGTAGTCACCATCTACACGTATAAGTATAGGAGAGCGCAAGGAGCCAAGGAACAAGATACAATGTACCCGAAGTATTATTTTGTTTACCTATAAATATAAGGCTACCTCATTCTGCAATCTTTAGTTTTTGACAAATTCAAAATTGGCTGAGAGCCTTTCATTTATCTTGTCTTTTGCTATAAAGGAGTAATAGTTAATTGTTAGTTTAGACAATTTTTCATTGCATGTTGCATAGAAAAAATTAATCGATCTAGAGCTATGACAGTTCATTACAGGAGCTTATAATTTATAATTAACCACTTTTACATTTAACACTAGTTCATGAACTAGTAGTTCATGGCAGAAGCTTATAATTTGTAATCAACAACCTCTGAAGTCAAAATGAGCTCTATCTATCTACGTAATATCCTGACTTACATGCCACAATTTGTTTGCAACTCCTGCATAGAAACTCCTGTTGATCCACTATCATTCACAGCATTTTGATATTTTTGTGCAACCTGCACCAACTGGTTCACCTGCAAAACTTTTGAGTTCACAAAGCAGACTGGAAGCAAAATATGATTTAACATTTCTAGTTTTAGCTTATTTCCAACGAAGTTTAACATGAAGTGTGTAACTGATAAGAAGCCACACTAGAAGTTAACCAATGTCACAAAAACCGTTTGAAACATGACCTTGGAAATCCATAATTATGTGCACTTGTCTACAGCTATCGTATCCTATTATGGTTTCCCAACATCAACTCTCTTGTATTAGTAACTTCAAAAGTGTAGTATTTTACTCCAATAATCTATTTGAAGTATATCATAAAAACAAGATACCTGTGCATCATGAAGTGCTACACAGATATTTACCCATATTTATCAGACCAGTAATTTTTTATTTGGTATGCCGAAGTCTCTAAGCCTTCTCCTGAGTTCTTGTGATATTTAGTAAATTGCTTTTGTAATTTAAACAAGATTTGGTGAAGCTTAGGGGGACTAATTAATCGGGTGGACTTCTTCAGTGCTACACACGTGGAGAAGTGATTGGCCTGTTGTATGTTGGAAGTAATTTACCATTGGAGGCTCTAGTGCTTAAGAGCGGCAGTGTCATTTTGAAGACAATGCTTTTTAATGTAGTGGTCAATGGAAAGTACTATATACACATAATACACATAATCACAAACATGATCAGCATAATTACCTTCCAAAAACTATCACGTTAGGCATTGTTCAAAGCTTGTAATCCCGCATACCAATCAAGTAGAAAAAAAAACCACTTTCTAAATAAAGTCAACGATGTAAATAAGGAAATGCATAAAGTAAAATGTTTATGTTCACTGAAGGATAACAATTAAATTTTGGACGATCCCAATTAAGGAGCTTAACTTATGAAATTTTTATGTCTCAATACCAACCAGATACAATTCCTCCTAAGAACTGATGTATTTTAGCATACCAATTCCTCATTAAAATTCACAATACTCAACCCCACAAATGCATGAATCATTCATGAATATACCAACATTCAGATAGATACCTGAGGTGCAACCAATCTTCGTGGTAGAAGCTCATCATGGCGTCGTGCACAGAACTCCCATGACAGTATCTGCATGAAGCATATAATGCCAGTTGAAAAACACAACCCTCAAATAATTTAGTGAGTGAGTGAGAAAGAGGGAGAGAGAGGGACGAAATTGAAGAAATAAACATTTTACCTTCAAATCAGGGGTGAATACAATGCGAAGCTGACCCTCTCGAACTACACGGACATGCTCGTAAACACTCTCTTGAACAGCTTTAACATACTCCAAGGACATTATGCCATTAGAAAATCTGAACTCCTGAGGCATACCAGGGAACAAGAGTTCATCGATCACTCCACTGTCGAACTTAATTTTGCTGAGCCTGGGGAGCACATCATAAGTTGTCTCTGTCAATGGAATAGAATAGTCAGTTTTCTCAATTAGGACACATCACAAAAAAATGAAAATATAATAGAGGAAAACCCTGTTGCATAAAAATCATGTAGCCTTTTTATGGCATTAATTGTCAAGTGTATGAGTCAACCACCCAGAATTTGCATGCCATCAACTCTCTGGCATGCAGAATATTAGAAGTAAATAAATAAGATATCGCAGATAGCAACAAACCAAATCCCCTTCCCGATTTTGACCCACAAATGTCACAATGCCATGCATCCTGCACAACACACATAAATGGTTCTATCAGCAAATGACTGCTAATATATAAAAAGATATCATCATCATCTTCAACCAACTTCCAAATGAACCCTATTCAATCATTCCACTCAATTGCATAGAGTGTGTTAAATGTCTATAGGATAAAATAATTGTATTAAATTAAAAATATATGTCAGCAACTTCTTTGCCATGACATATATATAATCAATAAATTTATTAATGATTTCAATTTTACATGAGGCTCAAAATTATTGATAAGCTCTTTTTAAAAATACAAACAGTATTCTAAGTATGAACTTGGATTGGCCAGGTAGAGACCAACCATTGCTGCCTGTGGGAAAGCACCAAGGGTATGATGCCCGGCATTATCATACAAGGACAAACACCATCTTTTCTTAGCACGAGGAGCGAAGTACTCTGCCACAAATTTCTTCCAATAGAGTATACTATTGTCCTATATAAAAAAAAAATGCAAGTTATTAATTTAATCAAGGTAAAACAAATTAATAACAGAGGAATTGTCTAGAAAAATTTGAAGATATTATAAATCTCACAACAGGACGATGGCGCTGATGATACAGGTATTGCATAAGCCTTCGCGCACATATGCCACTATCAAAAGGGCGCTTAGTAGCAAATGATGGTTGAACACCCTGTTGAAGTTGAAGTCTTAACTGTTGTTGTAGTTGCTGCTGTGATTGTTGTTGTTGTTGCAATTGGACCCTCTGCATGTGCGGCAAAGACTGCAACAACTGCTGCTGCTGCCTCTGGTGCAAAAACTTTTGCTGATACAACGCTTGTAGCTGCGTTTGGCGTGCATGTAAAGGCACAGAATCCTGCCTTTGCAATAGTTGCTGAATAACCTGTTGTTGAAAGATCTCCTCCTGCTTGACATCTAGCCTTGGTATCTTTTGCATCGGAGATAAACTGTTTGGCTCTTGAATCATGAAGGATGACACATGCATGGCACTTGAATTCATTTGGCCAGTTGGCAAGGTCATGTGAGAAGAAGCACTTGAAGCTCCTTGTTGCTGATGCCTCTGAGGAATCTGCTGAGGATTCTGATCTTGGTTTGGACTCTGCTGAACAAAAGATGCCCCATCCAAGACAGATGAGCCAGAAATACTGATATTGTTTGAAGAAAATGACATGGGTGAAGCTGGTAGCCGATTATATGACTCTGCATTTATACTTGCACTTCGCTGCAAGTGTGGTCCTCCAGAAAGTGCTGAGTTTGCGTCAGTCACCAAAGAGCTTGCACCAACACTGAGTCCAGAGTTTGCTGCACTGTTCAGGGCGCGGCTCATGTCCTCCCAAAAGATGGAAATCCAAACCAGAAAAGCTCACTTCTGGGCAATGAAGCTGACGAGTTCACAAAAGACAGATCCAGCTGATGGGAAATCAAATGTCTCAAGGTATGTTCTTCTCCATGGAAGAAGATGCCAGAAGCCAAAGAAGAATGTAGCAGTTCACTGGCCACCCTCGACGATGCCACTGGGGGCACCGCTAGTTGGTGGCTCAAATCCAGATAATTATCCGGAGCCCGTCCACAAAGAATAGATGTATTTACTAAAGCTTCAGATCAAACAAAATGGTCCGTTCAATTGCTTCTATAGAATCCACACATAATGAGAAGAACAGATGTTAAAAGCTGCACCATTTTACCCAGAAAAAAAAAAGAAAGTAAATTGTCAGAACAACGACATCCGAATCCTCAACTACCCAACAAAAATTAGTACCATTCCCCTCCCCACACAGCAATAGCCGGTACCAAAAGGCAACAACTTCAAACAATCCAAACACAAGTGCACAAGCTTCACAACAGCAAACCTCACCCCAATCACCACAACAATATGTCAGGCAAGGGCCATCCCTAATTTGCAAAATCTACTTCCCTTCCCTCCAGAAGCATCAAAATCAAATCTTTTCAACATCATCAGACCAACAACATCCCCCAATAAAAAAAGATCAACAATTTTCACACAATCCAAACGCGAATGTACAATCTTCACCCCACAACGAAGCTCCAACCCCCAATTACAATCCCTACAACAATGAAAAGAGGCAACAAAACCCTGCTAAAAATTCGATCTTTTTCGAGCAAGAGCTCACAACCCAACCAACCAAGACGAGCAACAACGTCGATCAATCGAGACAAAAGAGCACGAACCTCTTCGCGGTGAAGGCGGTGGGGGGCTTGGAGCAGCTCTCCGGCGACGGCGCCGGCCTTGTATAACCTGGGCGACCGGCCGAGCCGGTGACATTGGACGGGTTACCGGCTGGGGGCGTACGGAATCGAGAGACACGCGGCGCAGGATGATTGGCGGGCGGGGGATGCTGGGATGGGTGGGGGACGACGGTGAGGTCCAACACGTGCGTGTTTGGAGTGGGGAGATTGCGCCATCGGGTAATGTAGGTGAATTTAAGCCGTTGGAGAGGTGGATGTGGGTGAAAGGAGTGATCGGTAATTTGCCTAAAGTGGGCACATTCGTCCTGCCGTGTCCGACCGAAATCTAAAGTGAAATTTGACTAATTGAATTTAATCGATTGAATTTGATCGAATAAAAATATATTAATTATGGATATTTTTTTGTTCGACCGGCTGAGTGTCTGATATTTTATATCAATAACTAATACCTTCAATATTTGTGAGGTTAATTTTATATTTTATAAAAATTTCAAATCATATTATATAGTAAAATTAATTAAATTTTTACATAAAATTGATATTTAATATCTAAAATAATCAAAGATAATTAGTAAAAAAATGTACAATTGACTATCAATATTAAGAGACAAACACTAAAACAAAAAATGTCATGATCAGGAAGAAAGCAAAGATTTTTTGTTAATTAGATTATAAAATCGGCAGTCAGCATGTCGTATGCTAACCGATAACATATAGAACTTGTTAAAAAGTAAATCCCATATAACAACCACCATGTTGGAATAACCTCAACCTTACATCAAAATGTCAATATTATCAAAACCCTAAAATTTTAAGAGTAATAACCAAATCAAACTTTGTGCAGTTCACCTAAAGGATCGACGATGGAGGCGGTACGGTAGAGGCGGAGGTGGTATCCAGGTGGCACGCAGGCGACAGCGGAGGCTGAGGGGGTATGCATTGGCACAACGGCGGCGGCGGAGGCAGTACGCAGGCGACATGCAGGTGGTGGTGGAGACGGAGGGGGTTTGCATGGGCACGACAGCGATGGCGGAGGCGGTAGGTAGACGGTGTAACAGGCAAGGAGGGCAAGGTAGTTCATGACATAGCGGGTGGACGCCTCCGCCGAGCATAGCTGACTTGGACAAGTACTTCTAGATCGCTGCCTCAAAGTCCTTAAGTGTGGCGAGGGCAGTGTCACTGAGCTTGGATATGGGTACGGCCACCTAGTTTTGCACCACGATGGTCGACTCATAGGAGAAGATGGAGTTGATGTCCGGCCACAGCTACGCCACTGCATTATAGATGTCAAGATATTGGAATAACCTCTCCGGGGAGTGCTTGGTCTTGGTGGCCACCACCTTGGCGAAGGCGAGGAGGTTGACAGCGCGTTGCGGGTGATGTCAACGAAGCAAGACTCCCTCATGGCGGCAGAGAAGGCGAAGACGTGGTCCACCAGTATCTGCTCGACAGCAAACATAGTCTTTGCCTCCACCTTCATGGCGTGGAGCCATATCTTGATCTGGTGGTTGATTAGCTCCCAGGCAAACTTCTAGACTTGGTGGCTGCTCATCTTCTTGAACTTTAGTAGGTATAGGCCCTCCTCCATGATCGATTGCCGCATCACCTTGTAAATGTTGATGCACTCCTTCCCATACCCCGACGAGATCATGCCGTCGGCGATGAGCCGGAGGTCGGACATGGCCAGTGTCGACACCCGCTCCATCTCCCGTATTGAGCCGCTGCCGGCGTCAAAGCTGTACTAGTAGTCGATGTTGAGAATCTCCATCGTGTTGGACAACAAACTGAAGACTGACTTTAGGTTGAGTATATCCCGGTTGGCGGCGAGGATCCACCGGAGCTCGAGTTGGAGGTGGCCCATGGCAAACTCCATCAGCCATTGGGCGGTAGCGCGCAAGGCGGCCACAAGCGGCGGCGGCAGAGGAGATGAGGGCGTTAGGGTAAATTTAGATTTTGGACTATCCACGGATACTATTTGGGTCTAACGAATAATTCGGACAATGACTCAATTAGACAAGTTTTGTCCAACAAAATTCTGGATAGTCGGGGACAATAACTTGTCTGACGTCCATTCGACTGATTCCCACCCCTAGCCAGGCGGTAAGTAAGCATCTTGATTTGGATTATAGAAGGCTAATATTTCTTAAATTATATTAAATAATTTAATTAGACTGGGAAACATATGGGTTTATTTGATAGCATTAGAAGTATTTGCGCTTAAGTTAATTTACTTATTTAATAATGACAAATACAAACATGTATAAGACACTGTCAAGTAAAAAATAAAAAAGTAGAATTATAAGCTCACGAGGAATTGATCGCCTTGAACGAAGAATACTTTGCTGCATTTTAATTTAATTTAAGGCTCGGTGAATTTGTGTGTGTTTTTTTATAGAACTGATTTTGATCTTAGGGCAACCTTAACCACTAACTAGCATATTTCAACACATAATAAAAGCACAATTGAGAAAAAAATATTAATTATTAATTCATGAGAGCATTGAGATCCCTACATAAAAAAGGAGGCGTGGCGTATAAAGCCTCTTTTATTTGATTACACACCATTTTAAGTGACCAGTGATGGGCCGGCGTCTTGGTATGTAGCCCACTAATAATGGGCTAATTACTAATCCATTTTGGGCCTTTGCCTTCTTTGGTTATCAATCTTCTCAAATATTTCGTGGATTGTGCCCCATTTAATGAAATATGAACGGTCAAAAGTCGGAGACCATTTTTCAAGAGCCCTTCTAAATGAGGCGTCTTTGAGGGAGGTCATCTTTTTATTTTAGGAGAGAGGAGAGAGGGGAGAGACTTGGGAGAATTCACTCTCACAGAGGGCTCATTGGGAGCTTATAAAAAAAATTTCTTATAAGTCCTGCATAGATTTAGAGCCCCCACTCTCTGATCTCCTTCCTCGATCAACATGTATCGTGCATGAAGTATATGAACTTCAATCTTTGTTGCCGTTACTTCTCTGGCAGAGAAGAGAAACTCACAAATATGGTTTGCTCAAGTGATCATCTGAAGAATGTCAAGAACACAACATACCTATCTCCTACTAGTTCCTACCCACAACAGATAACTAATCTATAGCCTATACTCTATAATGGATTTAGTTACTAACTCATATTGGTTGGTATGATGAATAGGTGACCTTATTTCTCATCACCTGAACCATGAAATAAGTACGAAATTGAAGGCACGTCTACATTCTCTGTCTCAGTGGAGTGCAATGGACCCTCCATCTTATAATTAGTTGTAGTTTGTAATATTTTCTCATGTCGATGCGGCCGACTGTTTTTGTAACAGTACATGCTTATAATTGTCACAGTTAAGAGTGTCCACTAGATACAAGCCTTTGCCCAGCACTTAAAAAATGTCCCAAGCCGAGTAGCCGCCAACCCTCACTGTTGACATGTCAAGTTACGTACTACTAATTGATTGATTACGTAAAATCATATCAAATGTTCAAATACATAGTAGACAAAATAAATGGTGGATATATTATCTTGATAATCACTGTAGAATCATGATTAACGATGAATTATCACATCGGACAACCATAAGGTGCGATGGTTTAGGTTTTTACCTGGCAATATTCTTCTTCCCAAAACATGAAGAAGTGCATGCTTTCATTTTGTACTTAAAGTCTGGTATCATCTATTTTTACAATCCTGCCAAACACAAAAGGAAATCAATCAACCTTATTGAAATGATCGCCAAGTTAGAACAAGCTTCAAATTAGCATAATGATAATGCTGGAAATGTGTTCTTACTCTCATTGTCAATCATCGGCTCAAAAGGCAATCAACTTTTATTATGGGTCACTTTGTATGAAGGAAGCATCGAGGAGAAGAAGCACCATAATAGATTAAAGCATGGTCCAATAATACGTAGAAATTAGACCATTTCCAAACCCTGGCCCACCTATCATAAACAATCGTTTCCGGGCTTGGGCCCATCAATCACTTTCTTAATACCATCCCATTAAATCTAATTGCGATTGACGGGCCCTAATCTCCACCTAAAATCTCCATAATCCCTTGATTTGACAAATCGACTCACCGACACCTGATCCGACGGCCGAGATTGACTCACGTGGGAACAGAAGAATGGGTCCCTCACTGTCGGTGGTCTCGGGTTTTGTTAAAGGGTCGGACATGCCGACTAACGCTAACTACGAGCCGGTCGAAGTACTACGCTGACGTCATTATGTCATTTTTAGTATCTTACTTTTTTGGAATTTGTCTTTTTTTAATTAAAAAAAATAGAATGACATGCTTGTCCCCCAATGATTAAGCTTTTTGGTGCAGTTTACAGATTAAAATAATAAAAAATATATATTAAAAAAGAGGCCCAGAGAGAGATCAGTGAGTAAAAATTGAAAGTGGTTTTGTTGCATATTGGTTTGATATTTCTTTGCAAAATATTATTAAAAAAATGTTTATAACGATTGGCTGATCAAGTATCATAAATCAAATTAATTATACCATGAAATTACAAATTATGAATCAAATAGATTAAATTTATATTTAAAAGTTAAACATCGTCGGAGTTTTATTACAATATGACCATCTCCCCATGTTGTACATTCTATTAATAAAAAAAATCATTTAGTACATTAATCTCAAATAAAGTAGAGGTCTCAGTATTGTAATATTTCAGTTTTAATATTGATTAATTTTTTTAAAAATAATTTTGAATTTTCTACGTTACCATTCATTTCCGTGAGTAGAAAAAAAATAATAAAAAAGAAAAAAATTCTACTTTTGCCATTTTTTAACTGTTCACCTCTTTCAAAGCAAAAACAAAAAAAGAAAAAAAAGTTTGGCGGGTTTTCAACCTCCCAAAATTTTACAAAAACACCTTGCAATTATCTAAATGTTACTAACCTCCCCCTCGTTCGTATAAAACAACTCCGACCCCCTTCCCTTCACCTACGACCCTCCTCTCCCCTTCCCTCTCGCCGGCGCAGCTATTTCGCCGGAATCCTCTCCGGCGACTCCGCAGCCAGTGCTCCTCCACCCATCATCATTTTGCCGCCTCCTCGGCCGCACATTCCGCCTCCTCATCTTCCTCTGTTTTCCCGGTTCTTCGTTTCCAATTCATAGCTTGTACATTTTCCGGCGACGCCGCTGAAAGCTTGCTGCAACCTTGCTTCTAGTCTGGCGGCCTTTTTTTGATATACCGACTTATTTCTAGGTGTTTGAAGCTTTTTTTTGTATATTTTTTTTACCAGAGAATAAGCGAACTATTCTGAGTTTATAGATTGCAAAAAAATCAGTTTGTAGCAGTTAATTCCATCATTTTGTGTCCAGTCTCGATTCAACACGAAGAAAAAATCGAATCTTTGCAGTTTTCAGAGCCAAAAACTGCACCATCTCGTTGCTGTCTCATCAATGCTAGCTCTGCAACTTGTGAAAATCGAGCTTTTGTAGAAGAAGCGCGACGGAAACGATGATGGCGATGACGATGAGAGTGAAGACAGTCGACTCCCCGGCAAAAAAGCCGGTCCCCTTCCCGCCGGCGGCCGGCGGTGGCGCCGGCGTCAACGTGGAATGGGAGCTCCGGCCGAGCGGCATGCTGGTGCAGAAGCGCAATCCGTTCGACGATACCCAGTCCCCGCCGGCGCCGCCACCCATCCGAGTACGAGTCAAGTACAACTCCTCCAAGCTCGAAGCACTCGTTAGCCCCCAAGCTTCCTTCGGTAACTAACCCCGAAAAGATCTCAACTTTGTCGCTCTGTTCTTCATTGTTCGTCGTTTCTCAACCATGGTCGATCCTCGAATTGGTAGGGGAGTTGAAGAAGCATCTGGCGGCGAAGACGGGTCTCCACCCGGAGGACCAGAGGATACTGTACAAGGACAAGGAGAGGGAGTCGACGGCTTTCCTGGACTTGGCGGGGGTGAAAGACAAGTCGAAGCTGGTGCTGGTGGAGGACCCCATCGGCCATGAGCGGCGGCGCTTGGAGAAGAGGAAGGCGGCGAGGTCGGAGATGGCCGCCAAGTCCATCTCCGACATTGGCAAAGAGGTTGACAAGCTCGCCGTTGAGGTATATAATATATATATTTTGTTGTATCGTCATTAATCCCTTATCTTAATAATTATGTTATAATCTGATAATTTTGATTAGGTTTGGTATTCGAGTTATAACAAAAATCATAAACTAACGTGGTTTTCTCGTGAAATGTCTTTTTGTTGGTGAATTTCAATATTAGATCAAACTTTGTGAAGTATTGAGCTGTGATTGGATTGAAGTGGAGATTATAATGGTTATTTGTAACTTAATCTATATAACGACATCTACTTATCCTTTTATTAATAAGAACAGATTGTGTAGAGATTGGGGCAGATTGAGATGCTAGTTTTATGGGGCCGTGTTGTCTTGACTTCCAGACACATATTGGTAGAATTCTAGATTCGTTTTATTGAAGTTGACAAGGATTTGCATGGAAAATTTTGCACTTTTCTTTGGGAGCTTGTTTGGTCATATGTATGTGGACTATTGCCGGTGGGGAATGTTGTGGATTCATGTAGATTATGGAGCTGAGATTAAATGATTCTAGGTTAATTTATGGGTTTGGCACACTGATTCAAGCAGGGAGGATATGTGGAGCTCAATTGCTGATTTGGAGCTTAATTATACTGATACGGTTTGAAGTATGCAAATAGTGGTTTATCCTGATTGTTGCCGTTTAGATAAATGATTCTGGTTGGGCTTAAGTCCCTGTAATGCAAAATCTCTTTTCTGTAGATCATCTTAAAGTGGAATTCGTCCGTAGCTATGAATTTGATATCCTTGTGTATATTTCTTGAGACCAGCCAACTTTTGTTCTGGATGAGATCAAGTTACAACAACAAATAAACTTTCTGATCTTGGTATTCACGAGTATACATGTTGTTCTTACAGGTTACTGCTCTTGAATCAGTTGTATCTAAAGGAGGCACAGTTGCCGAGAAGGATGTGTTGAACCTAATCGAGTTGTTAATGACGCAATTGATTCGATTGGATGCAGTCACAGCTGATGGGGATACCAAATTGCAGAGACGAATGCAGGTATAGTTTCATGCATCTTGACATTCATCTAAACCCCACGCTAAAAAGAGTTCATATGAATGTTCTTTTCGTGTTGTATTATTGTTAAACAGGTAAGGAGAGTGCAGAAATACGTTGAAACACTTGATGTCTTAAAACTTAAGAACACCAAACCCGCTCCAATACCTATTACAAAGAAAATGCAGCCACCTTTGGCAGCTCCTCACCGGCAGCGCTCACCTGCTGTGGTGGTGACTACACAATGGGAGACCTTTGACATAGCTCCGGGTCAACCTGCCCCAGGTTCAGATCCGAAGCTCAACTGGGTGTTCTTCGATTAAGTTTCGTGTGATCCACATTACGTGTGTGAATGTCAATTCTGTCTGTGTGATTCAATGTTGTTCAATTCTTTGTGTACTACTTTCCTCAAGTAGATTGTTACCTCTCTTCATCAGATGTTTCAATTAGTCCATCAGAAATAAATGGACTGATTGGATTAGATGTTGTAGGGTTGTGTTCTTTCTTCAAGCCAATAGCAATGTTGCTCACGAAATGCAAAATTTTGAGGTTGTTTTTGTATTTCATGATACGTGAATCACTCAGCCAAAACAGTACAGGAGAAAACAAACAGAGAAGATCTATGAAATTGCAGAACAGGAAGGTGGTTCGTGGCCTGGTACCTCATACTTTTCTGAAAAAGATTTCTCAGGCTTTATATATATACGTCTAAGGATGATCACTTGTATATGATACTATATCCCGGTTCTGTCTCATTGTCGAATCGTACCAATTAGAAATGTATGAAAGATTGATGTCTTGCTCTTGTTGGTCAGTTGAGGAGCTCATCAATTATTTTTGTGGGACTAATTATATTATAGCATATATGGTTTGTTATGATGATGAACGTAATAAAATGTTGGATAGCAACTTGTATTTGTTCATCGTTCGCTACTGTGAGTATTAATTTGTAGGCTAAGATACCAGATTATTGATTTATTTTATTGGCTGGTATGAAATGACACACCATTGTTTTTTTGGGCCAAAGCTTATAGAATTGCAGAGGGATTGGCATTGGCATGCCGTCATAACCTTTTTGTCGTTTGAGAAAGGTCATGTAACTTCATTTGAAGAGAGGTCTTGTACTACAGAGCTGGCCATTTGGCATTCTGGGTCTAGAACCAAAAATAATATTTGTACCTTGTTCATCGTCGTATGCCCAGGCCGCCCCTTCATGTTCTCCTCATGTCCACTCTTTTTCTCTGCCGTCTCTGTGAAATTGTTCATCAAATGTGCGACAGTAGGCTCTACATCTTCTATTATTGTGTGCTTGCCCATTGTCTTGTTAAAGGGAGGATTCTGACCTTGGCAAATGGGGGGGGGGGGAAAAGGTTTACGTTTTCCTTTACTTGTGATAGTGATAATATTTGATGAAAGCGAGGTGCGAAATTCATAGACATGAAAATTAATTCTTACAAAGTCCTCAGCAAACTGACTTTTATAAGTTAGTTATTAACTAGAGTGGCTGGTCGAAGGATAACCAGAAGAAAACTCGGCATCAAATTGTATTTTACTGTGGGAAGGTAAACCAAGTTTTAATCAGCTCTACAATCAGCTATGAACGGTATAAGTTGGTAATTGAGATATAAATAATTGGACAGATGCATTATGCATGTGCTTCCGTTTTCTTTGACAGCAACAAAGTCAAAGAATCCTATGCATGTAAGAAATATTAGCAAAGATAAAGTGGGAATTTTTAGAATCACTGCTAGTCTGGTAATGCCTGTACCAAAGGATTGTGAATTATTATGTAAAAAAAAGCTATCCGCCTATAGAGGATATCTCTCCTTAATTTGCAGTCACAAAAACTAGTATGAACTTGTGCTGATATTCCTAAGCAACCTCGTTATTTCTCAACAAAGAAGGGGAAGATAATAGGAGAAAAATGACAATTAGACCTTGATTTTGCAGGCTGCTATGTTTCATTGCGCTCTAAATATGCATTTATCCCAGCATGAAAAAACTAAAAGCTTTCCATTTTTCTGTTGCAAAAATTACGTTGCACTGCATTGGATTTCTCTGGCCCAAGACACTGTTCAACATGGATTGGATGGTTTTCAAGACTCTAAAATGACAATTTTGAAGATTGGACGAGTACCAAAATACTCCAACTTGGTCTTTAAAACCAAAAAACACAAAAAAAAAAAAAATCGAAAGAGCAAATTAATTAGGATGCTAATTTGCAGCAATCTAAGCCCAAGTGGCGAAGCCCGGTAGCCAATTGTTCAAAGAAGATTAAATACCATTCCAAAATCTGTGTGTTTTTTTTCTCCGAAGAACCCAAAATGTATGTTTTTTTTCCCAAGCTATATGTGCTGCTGTATATCTTAATAATAAAAGCCCAAAATCTTGACTTTTATAACATAATTCACTGGCCATGAATGCAGCCTCCCCAAACCAATAAGGTTCTCATCATATAGATGGGCCTCATGGGCCAACTACTTGAAATGCATGTCAGGAAGCCTATTTATAAAGCCCCAAAATCATGGGTACTTGGTAGCATACAATATGTTGCCCCACCTTGCTATTTAGCAACACATTTTTTTATTTATTTTTATTTTTATTTCATTCAATTGCAACGATTGTAATCGTTTGTGAATTGTAATTTTAAACATAT
>JAVDBV010048010.1:0-11838 GCA_032619315.1 Piper longum | reverse complement strand
CTACAAACACTCATTTTTGGTGTCTTGGATGGGGATTGACATCAACCGTGCCATGCAGATCCCATCTACGTGCCATATCCCATTCAATGGCTGCAATTGAAAACATTATTTCATGTTTCTGATTCTATTCATGCATATTGTTTCATGAATAACTCTTTGCTTTTTCATTGTTTGATTGGGTCAATTATACTTTTAAGCTTGAGATTAACATGCAGCTCTGCATGTACTACGTACGTATAATTGGGCGAAGTATTATTATGTATGTTACAATGGCATCATTAATGATTGGTGAGGGGAAACTTTTTGATTAATTATGTGCTGGTCATTATGTCATTACTTGATTCATTGGAAGAAATTATTTTCATTGGAAATTTATTGGAGAGGTGAAATTATAATTTAGAACGTAATTGGCAGTTAATAATGATCCTGCATAGTTAATAGATCTAGAGTATTCAGTAGCTCATGGATTCTATATATATAACTAGTATATATATTTGTACATTAATTATTAGGGGTGTTTATTGGGAGAACTGAGCTAAGTTTTCCAAGTCATAAGCTTATAATTAAGTACCCTCGTTATAATGACATATTCAGTTTGAGCTGATCAAACACATTCAATTCTATTTTATCTATATATCATTATTAACTGGCTACAAATTAATATTATTCTCATTTATTTACCATTGTGACTCGACTAGGACTCAATTAATTTTGACCTCAATTTAAAACTCGATCTTAAAAAAATCGACTTACTCAAGTAAAATAGAAACAATTTTGAATTATATCAAACACGATTTGATTTGACTTGAAAAAACTCAATCTAGCTTAAAATTCAATTCGAATTGACTCGATGTCTAATATAAATTCTAGTATTTTTTTTAATAATACATGGATAATATAACATTAAAAATATGAGTTGGTACAAAATTAATTAAATTTAAATAATTTAATAGCTATTATCTAACTATCAATTATGAAAAATATCATTTATATTTTTTAAAAAAATATAAATTGAAATATTACATTGTAGAGAATAAATTACATTTTCAAACTTACGCTGATGAAATTTGAATAAAGAGTGATGTTTGACTTGAAGTCGATCAGGTCCGATTCAAATTCAAACTAAAATAACTCTAATCAAAGTCATATACCTTGAAACTCAATTTGTTTATGAATTGAGCTGAGTTTAAGTTAAACAAAACTCAGACTTGTGCTTGTTGCAAATGGGATGCACTCTTTCATCGTGTCCCTTCACCTCCGAAACACTCCATTGTTTTTACCTCCTACCTTTTCCTCACCCCCCACCCCCCGATAAGCATACGTAGTCAAATTTTTAAGTTTTTGAAGTTCCACCTCCCTGCCTAAGAGTCGAGACTCTCAAGCATCACCCGTTTTCTTATAAATAATACTTATCGAAAGATAAAAATGAGAAATAAATATATTAAATATTATGAACAATTAAAATATTGTAGTTTTAAACATAATCTAAAACTCCAAGCTAAATTTGAAACATTGAGTGGGGTTAATTTAAGGTCAACTTTGAGCGAACTTGAAGTAATTTATATATTTTTTAATTAAGCTATAAAATATTTTATAAATTAATATATATTTCTTTTATGACACTTTAAATTAATAACTATGCTATTTAAATTACTTTAAAATATTGATTTAGTTAAATTATTGAAAAAATAAAATATTTTAATACCTTCTATTACTTAACTTTGAGATTCAATCATGAAATTTATTATTTGGGAATCATTTGTTAAGTTTGACTTGAAAAATTATAATGTAGAGTCGACATAAAAAGCTTTTAGAGTCATTATTTTTACCAAGACAACCCGGAGTTGCACGATTGTTAACCGAGTTAATAATTGCTTGCAAAAATGATTTAAGACAGTCAACTTTGGTTGTATCTGGATAATCAGCCTCAAAATCAACTCACTTCGGTGCATACCATTTTTCAATGAAAGAGTTTTGTAAGTTTATTTTGAGCCGAATCTTCCATGTTCTCTAAACTTTGTGGAGTTCTTTATATCAGGGTTGATTGGAACTAAAGATAAGATAAAACTAGCCTTAAAAGGATAGACAAAGAAAAGAATAAATACATGTGTTGTTTGATGTGTGGTATTAATGATGATAATAAGTATATCAGGATGGGTTGGATAAGTCAATTTAATTTAAGTCATCTGATTATAAGGACAATTCAGATTAGGTTTTGAAAAAAAAAACCACCCCTGTCCCCACCCTTCTCCCAATTGCCACCATCCCCAGTTGCCGGAGAGGCCACCAAAAGAAAAAAAAAGAAAAATAGGCGGCCTTTCCGATTGTTGGCGACAAGATCCAGCGAAGTGCAATCGACATAAAAAAAAAATTTATTCAGGCAACTAAATTTGGCTGGCCACAATAAATTTTATTTTTTTATTTTTAATTTGATCTAGACAATTCCAAATTAAATGGGCTAAAAAAAGATAACTTGGCCTCGCCTATTTATAGTCAAACTTAAGTTTCATAAGTAACATTTCCCTCGCCTAAGAGAAAAGACTCTTGAATTAGTTGAATATGAGCTAAGATAAACACATCATTCATTTTTTTATAAATAATGTTAATGAGAAATAATTTTATTTATATTAAATATTATGAAAAATTAAAATATTGTTGTTTTATTAAACATAATTTAAAAACTCGAGACTAAAATTCAACTAAGTGGGATATGAAGTGGAGCAAACTTGGAGTTGATTTTAAGTGGGCTTCAAGTAATTTATATTATTTTTTTAATTAAATTTATAAAATATATTATAAAATTAACATATATTCCTCTTTTGACACTTAAAATTTATAAATATATGATTTAAATTAATTTAAAATATTGATTTAGTTAAATTGTAGGAAAAATTATAAAATATTTTAATAATTTTTATTATTTGACTTCAAGATTCAATTATAAAATTTATTATTTGAGAATTATTTATTGAGTTTGACTTGAAAAATTATAATGTACCGTCGACTCAAAAAAATTCTAGAATCAAAATTTAAATTTTTTTTGCTCAATCTATATATATTACGGAGTTGTTTATTTTATTTAATTTTTTATTGTTTCCCAAGGCAATCAAGAGTTGGTTGATTGTAGGGCTTCTAAACGAGCGAGTGAGCCAACCTCAACTCGTGCTTAACTCAACTCGAATAATTCAAAGTTCGTTCGAACTCGGCTTAAGATTAAACGAGTTTTAAGTATATATACTCGAGATCGACTCGATTATTTTTATGGTATTCATGTTTGACTTGAGCTCAAATACAGTTAAAGTGTTTAATTTTGACAGCTCGTTCGTGAGCTCATTTATAAAGCTCGATTATAAAGTAAAAAATATCATGCAACCATAACCTTTAAGTAATTAATGTAATGACTTACCATCTAAGCTATCACACTATGTTGTTATTATATTTTATATAAATAAATAACTAGTTACAACTATATATATATATATAAGATTATCTTAGTGGGGGATATTAATATTTATGTCTCAAATTTTAATTTTGATCGTTTGATTACAAGAACGATCCAATTTTAATAAAAGAAATAAATAATAAAAAAAACACCCCCACTCCACCATTATTTAATATGTAGTTAATAATAATATTTAGTTATAATTTTAAATATATTTTGAATATACAAGTAATATTATATATATTATTATATTATTTTATCGAGTTAAATTTGAGTCGAGTTACAAGTCTATTTCGAGTTATAATCCAGAGTCGAGCACTGCCTTATTCAAGTTTAATTCGTAGGATTTGAGTTTGAGTCGAATTTAAGTTCGAGTATTTAAATATCGAATTTCAAGTCAAACCAAATTAAATGATAAGTACTTGCAAACTGGTTCATTTAATTAATAGCCTTAATTGATTGTTGTTAACCGAGATAATAATGGCTTGTCAAAATGACTGTTTAGACCGTCGGCTTTGGTATCTCTGGAACGCTGGGTCTAGTCGTGTGGAAAGAAGACGAGCCGATCGGAGGGCCCTTAGCTGCGAGCGCAGAGTGCTGAAGTACCTGGCCCGTGGAGCGGTTATCATGGCGTTTCCTCTCCACTCCACGGTCAGTTCTGCTTAGTTACACACCTCTCTATTCGGAGTTTTCATGGCCTTCACATTGGATATATGTAGAAATACGTCTGCCTGTTTCGCCAACTTTTTTTGTTGGTAATTTTAGTGGTTCGTCGTTGAATTATCTCAAGGAAGGCCAAAATTTTCATCTTTGAAACATTCATCCATCCTGGTTACCGTTAGTTTATATTTAACAAATTCAGTTCTCTCCAGTAGTAGATTCATATGTGCTGGAGATGGCTTCTTTATTGGATAAATATATGACTGTGCTCTCTCCAGCTCTTTTTTGTTGATAATTTGATTAGTTTGAGTTGAATTATGCCAAGGACTACAGCTTTGAAACATTCGTCTATATGGCCTATTATTATTGTCAAATGTTGTTGTGGTTGTTATACATTTATGAATATTACGATCCTGGAATGGATTTTGCTGCTCACTTCTCCAGGCAAATGTGTCGATGGGGTTTCCGAGCAGAGGTGATCCCAGTTATTGTCAGAAGGAACCTCTATATAGATTGTATTTTCATCATTGTTGTAGGAAAGGCAGTGTGCGTTGTTTGTCTTCAAAAGGGAAGCGTGGCTTTGGCCAGAAAAAGGAGAAGGTAAAATTTCCAATTACACATGCGGTTTGAAAATGAAATATCTTGATTGAAACACATTCTAATTATTAGTTTTTCGTTTAGAAACTGTGGCAATAATTTTTGAAAAAGTATTTCTACAATGGTCATATTGATGTCCTTGTATTGATTTCTATGGAATACCAGTGCGGTTCTTCATTTTACGAGCTATGTTTGTTTATCTGATCTTTCAAATTTTTTGTACATCCTTCAGTTTATCACCAGCTTTTACCATGGAATTCTTTTGCCAGTTGTTACTGACTGAAAAAATTTAAATTTGTCTAATTTATGACGATATTGTGTTCTATCTTGTGAGAAAATCGTCCTAATGGTCACCACTTTTTGAATTTCATATCTTCTTTTCGATTAGTCCAGTAAAGCTTTGATTTTATCTGTTTTTGTTTTCTTGAATAATGCTATCATCATATAACACTCTGATTAATTAATATATATAATCAGAATTCATGCCCTAGCAGTTCTTGTCGTGGTATCTGTTGCAGACAATTTACATACATCATTGTTCCTTTCATCACTTGAAATTTAACATGTTCAGTTTTACCTTGTTCTCCATATTATTGTATATATGTTAGCTGTCAATAATGAGTAACATATTTACTAACAGGATAATAGTGTAAAGACCGGAGAAGGTAAAAGTGTTGCAAACCCAACTTCACGAAAGCGGTATAGCACATTTATAGCACTTTTTTTGACAATAGCAAAGATACATTTGTTGTCCACATGTAATCTTCTTACGTCCTGAGAACTGCTTTTATTTGTTTCAGGAAGTCAACATTTGGGCAGCCTGATACATTAACTGGGGGTAAGTGAGTTACTGATGCACAATCTTTTATTTTTATTTTATTTAGATGCAATTATAAGCCAACCTAGCCCAATCGCTTCAATTTTTTTCTTGCCTTGTTGATTGCATTTTTCTTGTTTTTCTTACAATTTATCCCAAAAAGAGATGTTATGGAAAGGAACCATTCAAAATTTACTTTAACAGTCAGGTCATGAATCCTAATCTAGGTTAATGTGTCTAGGATCAAAAAAAAATATTCTTGTCTTGTTGGATGTATTGGTTTTAACTTTTACAATTTGATTTGATTTTCTTAATTTTGTACTTTTGGTTAAGGAGATTTTTCTGATAAGGCTGGATTTGTGAATTCATGTAGTGTATAAGTGTTTTTGGTGATTTTAGGCCATTAATTCTGAATTACTCTAGTGCAAAGTGTACCTGAACTCCTATCTGGTGTCAGGCTTCCCTTGGGTAATCCTTTACTTAGATGGAGGTTAGTCAATTTTTTATCTAAATATAATAATCAAGCTGTTCTCAAGGCTTAAGTTGTATAAGAGGCCCATTATCGTGACTATGAAGCAAATCAAGCCAAACCAGACTTGTTTAGCCTCTTGCTTGAGGAAAGGTTTAATTGAATTTGAACCTTTCATCTCTATGATATGCTGTACTATTGAGATGAAGCTGTCGCTTAAGCCCAAAATGACTGTCAGCCGAACTGCATCTGCTCAAGAGCCCAACCAAGTAGGCATTCTCATACTAAGTTTAAATTTGTGTATGACCTTGTAGGAGCACCGGATTTGGCCACTGGTTCAAAGGGAAAATCTACCAGTCCTGTTTATGATCAGCAGTTTGAAGAGCGTTTGGAAGCAGTTAGAAGGTGTAGCAGCAATTGGATTTATTTTGTGATCTGATACTTATATTTGTTCCTAATTTGTTTATATATATTTTTTGTATATGTAAGTTGTAATACGCTTTCACGGGATCAAAACACATATTTGCAAACTGATCCCTTATTTATTGAAGGATTTATGTCTCGATACATAAAGATCTGGAAGTGCATGAATTAAGCTTAGTAAATTTTCTTTATGATAATATTGCGCTCTAGTTTTCCTTTGTCAATTATCTCTTTATGCATGTGATTATTTACTAGATTTTGGTTCTACCTTTTAGATTTTCTAGTTCTTGTTCTTTTGATGATTAGGTTTCTTTGCTTCAATATATTTAATTCATGCTTGATCCAATTCTACCAGGTCTGCTCTGGAGCAAAAGAAGGTAGAGGAAAGCAAGCTTTACCAGGCCATTGACTATGATGCTCCAGCTGAATCAGAGCAGACTACTATTAGTCTTGGTACCAAGGTAAGATGCTCAATAGAGAAAATGCATCTTTCAACAGGCTATTATTAGTTTTGGTGCAAGGAAAGATTGGCAGTGGCCAAGTGTATCTTTTAGAAACTTATTTTCATTTGTCCTGATGGCATTGATGACCACGACTTATTGGAGGTATGCATGCAATTTCATATAGATTGGAGTGGGAGTTGCTGTTGTTATCTTTGGCCTTGTCTTTGCTTTTGGTGATTTTCTTCCTTCTGTAAGGTTGGTCAACTATTATTTTGAACTGCATCTCTTTCTGTGCATATCCTTCTTTTAGACAGTTTTGATTCAACTGTTCACTAAGCTCGGTGTATAACCTCATTGCGTCTATTACTGCAAGAATAGCCCTGATGAAAAGGTGATTTCAACTGCTCAAAGCAAACTTAGTAAGGAAGAGGCATCAGTGCTTAAGGTATAACTGTCGACATGACTCTTTATGTATTACATCATGTAGCTGCAATTGTGCCTAAAAATCTTTTATTTCTTGTTTCTTATATTTTTATTACCTGGCATCAATTAATCAGAAGTCCATAATCTTGGGTTTTCATCTGATCAGGCTAGGCTTCAACAGTATGAGACAACTTTGGCTAAATCACCTGATGATTTGGGTTCTCTTGAAGTGAGTAATACTCTGTTATCACTGTTCCCTTTTTCTCAGCTGGGAAAAAAATGTATGATCCTTGCAATTTTGAATTAAAAAAGTTGTGGCTGGAATTGTCTAAATATATATTTATCACCCTTGTACAATTATGGTCTTATTTGATGTTCAGCCACAGGGTAAGCTGAATAGAGTAGAATGTCTGCTGTAAGTCTCATGGGTTTAATTAGATCATGATGATAAGTATTACTTTAATGTGATCTACATATTTTGACAATTGTGGCTAATGCAGAGTCATCTCCTTTAGTGTGGTCACACATCCATCAATTGCTTCAACGTGTTCATAATTTTGACACCATATAAAGATGACTTTGTAGGGAGCTGCAGTGACCTCCGCAGAGTTGGGGGAGTACACTCGGGCAACTTCTCTGCTTGAAAAGCTTGTCAAGGTTTGCGACAGTTTACATAATTAGTGAACAAAATATGTCTTGTAAATAATCAAGAAATACCTGGACTTCTGATTTTTTTTGGATGACATAACCAAATTTATTTCTGATTCTAGGAGAGACCAAAGGATTATGAAGCTTATCGTCTACTGGGAGAAGTAAAGTTTGAACTCAAAGATTATTCAGGCAGCATAAATGCATACAGGACTGCTGCATCTGTTAGTTCCTCTTAGTAGACTCCTATGAATTTCATCCTTGCATAAATACTCGTCCCCTGGGAACCACAGAGGGAGCAAAATAAATATTGATTTGTTTTTTTGTCTGTAAAACAGGTTTCTGGAAGTATTAATCTTGAAACTTTAAGAGGTCTTACAAATGCATTGCTTGCAGCCAACAAACCAGATGAGGTTTTCATTGACTATATATGTATCTTATTCCTTTTTATGTCAGTTCATGGCATTAAATTTGTAATGTTCTGTACAGGCTGTCAAAACCCTTCTTGACATCCGAGAGTCATTAAATAAGCAAAAAGTAGCAAGTCAGGATCAATCAGTTGGCAAAGAGGACAATGCGGATGAGGACTTACAGATTGACCCTGTACAAGTGAGATTTCTTTACTTTCTCAATATTTGAGAGCAGAACCAATGCTAAATTTTGTTTTTTTATTAACTATAATTCCTTCGTAATGTGAACTGATCTTTCTTTATCTATTTGTTGTTATCAATAAAAGGTCAATAAGTTATCAATAACAGTTGTATTTCAGAAGTGTTAACATTAACGTTTCACTGGGTTCTATGTTTCATGACTATAGTTGTTTATTTAACTCGTACTGATATTGCACATATACTTTGCGGAAGAATATTTTCTCTATATAGATGACACTATGTATTTTATAGCCATCATAAGTGCCATCCTGTCGTGTGTGCAATTTTGTTAAACTGTCTTTATTATATTCGTATGTGTTTTTTGTCTTCTAATTGAAAATATTTAGCACTAAAATAGGTTATTATAGTGATCTCTATAATATTTCTAAACAACATATTTAGCCGTAGCAAAAATAGTTGATTTATCTCCATGAATTGGCTCAAAATTGGATCCTGAATTCCTTCTTTTTTATTCAGGTTGATTTGTTGCTTGGAAAAGCTTACTCAGACTGGGGTCATATTATTGATGCAGTTGCTGTATATGATACACTCATTGCTAAACAACCGAATGACTTCCGTGGGTATCTGGCTAAGGTAACATTATAATGGACAAATAAGGAGATACAATACAACCACAATTAGAGTAGTAAATTTTTTTAAAGGATTTAGTTTTAAATACAATCTGGTGGTTCGTAATTTATTGATAAAAAGGTTCGTAAAGAGGATATAGCCCATATTTTGGAGCCAAGTGAATTATTGACGAGGAATCACATCCTTCTTTACTTAAAAGTCCTGCATTGTTGGGCGTGAGAAGCTTTTTAGAGCCAGCACGTAATGTGATTGAAAGATTAATGATTAAAATAGCTGAGAAATTACATTTTAAGAGTGCAGTTTCGTTGCTCAACTGTCTTATAGATGAAATAATTGTACGTGATTGGTTTTTAATGAAATGCTGATACCATTCGTAGTGCTGCAGGGAATTATCTTGAAAGAAAACGGGAATTCTGCAGATGCAGAGAGGATGTTTATTCAGGTATGTGGTAGCAACGATGGTGGCAAAGAGAATTCCTTGTTTCTTGTCTCTTATTCCTTTGAACAATTACCTGCTTGGCTTCTCACCCTTGAGAGCAATGGAATTGCTTGTCATGGATAAATATTCCAACTTCTTGTGTGATTGGCTTTTCCTCTGATTCCAAATATCCAATTGAAGCTACCAAATCACTTGAACTATTTCAGATGTTTGACTGACTGATTTCTTTCTTAACGTTATGGTGGTAAATTTTTTGTTAGAGAGGATTGTATATTTCCGTGTTTTCTGCTACAATCCTCCATATGGTAGAAAAGTTTTTCTATAACTTTTTTAGGGGGACTTATACGTTGGCAGAGTATCTGCTGCATAATTATACTTGTTTTAACCAGCTTTCCTTAATTATACTTGAAAGTTAGTAACAATTGATCGCAGCCTTAGGATGTGCAAACCATCATATGCCTTCAATAAATATCTTAATAAGAATCACAATCCACCATTTGTCTGTTCTGTGAAACTTATAAAACATTCATTCTGAATCATTCCATCTTCAACTTGCCCGTTCTGAATAATCTCTTTTTAAGTTTTAATTATAAATAGTTAGAAGTCACATGAATCTCAAATTGGATTTTCAGCTTAGTCTACTAGTTCAAATGATGGTCAACTTTCTATGCTTCAATTATCAACTAATGAATATGATTTTTTAAAAGAACAACTGTTATTTATGCTGCTTTGTCATATATAGGCAAGGTTTTTTGCTCCGGAGAAAGCCAAGGCACTTGTTGATCGTTATGCAAGAAGATGAAAGTCAGTGCAGGTAATGAATGGAAATTCTCATGCTTCCTACATTTTTAGATTCACCTTTGTGTGGCAATTGCGCAAGGGAGAATCATCTTTCAAATTGTTAGTATGACTTGTCATTGTAATTTCTTTCACACCCATGTGTGACTTGCCATTTTTCTTTGTAGACCTGCCAAACCCTCTTCTCCCTGAAGGATTACAAATATTATCATAGAAATGTTTTTCTTACTGGTCTTTAGGCATGAGATACACCATACTTTTATTTGCTGCCCTGAATGGTTTGTATATCATCTGCTTCATGCTTCTAGGCACTAGCAGCATCCCCTTTCTTTCGTAGTACTTGAACTCATATTTTACTGCAGCTTAGGAAGATGGTTTAAGAAGGGATGCATGAGGCTTTTCTTTGCTTAAAGCTCGTGCAAGTGAATGCCTTGGGGAACTAATGTCCGACTCATGTTAGATTGCCTGTGATTTTGCTATAAAATGTAGTTGTATTGAGGGGTGATTAAGAAAATATTGGTCTTCTAGCTCTTTCTCATTGTATTAAAGTTTGGTTGAATTAGTTTTGTGAATTGTATTAGAAGTTATACAATCTAAGCTAATGCCATTGGCATGGTCGCAGTGCCTATACCCATCAATCGAAAGAGAGGGTAATGATATTTCCTAATGTTGAAAGAGTTAGACCTCTTATGTATATGGTAGGAATAATTAATTTAGATCACGAGGATTATTATTAACCTTCCTAAAAAATATCATTAATAAATTCAATATGTACTGTTGTTTCATACTTGTATGTTTTTTTAGTATTATGGGTAATTATATTGGTTGAAATGGAACTTAAAATTGTGATATTGTGTTTGTTAAAGTACGGGGAGGGGAGATCTACTAGCGTGCTTTGCATGAGTTTTTTCCACCACGGTTACTATGAGATCCTTGTATATTTTTTATTCTTTGATCTCAGTGGTAATCAATGAGTATAAATACTTGTGTCACTAAAGCTATCTGTATGGAGTCTACTAAGAGATCATGAACTTGCATTTTTTGACAATACTAATGGACTAGGGTGTTAAAAACTTGATCAAGCTCAACATAAAATAGTTCAATTCAAACTTAAATTAAACGAGGCGGAATAAATTTTGATCGGTTTTGGCTACAACTTGAAGTATAAATATAATTTAGTAGTTAAGATAATATGTTGCTGATGCATAATAATACTCGAAATAGAGTTCGAGAATATCAATTCATCTCGAGGCAATAGAAGAGGATGTTCAAATCCCATTTACAATTATTCTACCAAAATCTGCTTTTTTCTTAATAACTCGATTATGTTTTTTTTTAAAAAGGTATGTAATACGGCATATGAAGTAATTAAGATATAAAAACAGAAAAACCAGGTCCGCCCTTGTAAGTTCTAAGCTCCCACCCCCCCCATCTCCCC
>JAVDBV010048009.1:0-24441 GCA_032619315.1 Piper longum | reverse complement strand
TTATTTTTTAAAAAAAAACCAGGGTGGTTTAGTTTTATTTTTTAAGCCAATAATCTAAACGGCACTTTCTCTTTCATTATTGCAACTACGACCGTTTTGTAACGGGCTTGCGACAGACGCGGTTACAAATTATGACCATTTCCCAATCGCAAGTCCAGATGCAAAGTAACGTGGAAACCACTTATACCCGCCAATTTTTCAAATGTATTTGCTACGAGAGGACGGTCGCAATTTTGTAAACCTGTCACAAACTTGTTTTGCATGCAAACCTTATGCCACAGCCAACCTTCTTCGGTGCCTGCAGTCAGAAATTTATTTTTTGTCCAGGAGTTCATGCGACTACCAATTTCTAATAGCAAAGCAGTAACAGATAATATTTATGACTAGACATTCTGTCTTATCGACCGTGTTGGTGGTTGCTGAAGACCATTTTTCTACTAGTGAGATTACATGAATAAATTATATTTAAAATATTTGAATGCTTTCCATCTTATTTTAAGCCGTCTCATTTAAATTGTTGTTTTTCTTTCTCCTATCCACAATAAGCATATTTATTAATATTTTGTGAAAAATGCTTATTTATAATGAGATGAGTAGAAAACATAATGATATTGAATAAATAAAGTCTTAACTTGGCCTTATTTAACCTTGTTGACGATCTATTTCATCGAATTTTACTGCCCCATACGTCCTGTAACAACCTGCCTGTACCCGTTCTGAGTTATGGTTCAAGTGTTATAACACAAAATTAAATGCCTCGAAATAAATTTTTTATAGCTATGTGATGAAAGCTTTGATAGATTCATTGATGGGAAACTTAATTATGCTTATGAGTAAAATGTGCAGAGTGTGGCCGGGAAAACAGGGCTATCTAGAGGTTAAAGTTGACAACATCTGTGAAGCTGCCGAGAAAGGCATCGTAGGCGAACTAATTTGGCAAATTAAGCTTCATTAAAGAATTACACATCCATAAGTCTTTTTTGTCTAATTTGTGTCTTCTAGATTTGCTTTTATTAAAAACCTGCATTGATTTCTTTTTCAAATAAATATCAGAATTTCGGCTACATGACTGGAAGCGATGTGTTACTCCGGATGGGGTTCTTAGCTTCATTTACGTGGTTACAATAAATGATCCATTAGATAGGACCTCTTAAGTTGCGTTTATCAAGTACTGTCCATGCATTGCTGAAAATGGTGTTGTTGATGTCTTGGAATTCCGATTTGTTGTTTAGGCAGTTTGAAATACGGATTTGCTATATATACTAAGTGCTAACTTTCGAGTGTAAATTTGGATTTGTTGAGGGGAAGGGTCGTAAAATTCACCACAGGCAGCCAGGCTCTCAACGAGCTTTTAGGCCTCCCGTACAAATTAATACTGAAGCAAGCACCAACGGATCATATTTCTGCCTTTTTTACTGAAATGGTTTGGTAATTGTTATGAAGGTGGAATTGAGACTTCATCAATTACAGAGGTTTATGGAGAATTCAGGTGGAAAAATATTAAATATGCACACAGCTTGCTAATATACTCAGTCAGCTGAGCTAATCTTCGATTCACTCTTCGCGTGCCAGATCTGGTAAAACGCAAGTCGCTCACACACTCTGCATCTCCACGCAGGTGTCCTCATAATCAAAACTCAACCATTGAGTAGTTACCTAGCTACTGAACTCTTGGATGGTAAATTTTGTGTCACAGAAGTTAGTCTTCTCAAGCCAAAGGATAATGTTTTTGCATTTTTTTACCGAAATAGTTTGGTAACTTGTACGAAGGTGGAATTGAGACCTCATCAATTATGGAGACTTTTGGAGAATTCAGGGGCACACAACGGCTCAACTTGGTGATGCTTCACGCTTTGCATGCCAGATCCAGGGAAACTCAACTCTGGCACACACTCTGTATCTTCATTAATCATAACTCCATCCATTTTGCTTTGAAATTAATTATGAAGCTTGCTAGATGACCATGTTTTGATTTTCTACAGTTGCATCTGAGCATGCATAGAGGGAACGGGAATGTTGCTTACTTTGACGCAGAAATATGGTATCCTTTTTTTAATACTCATTAGTGGTTAGATATACACTCAATGTATGTTGGATGGCTCTTAAAACTTGAATATAAGTAACTATAATTCTCATGTACAATGTATATCAAAATTACGTGAGAATTTTTCACTTAAGCAAATTCTTGATTCTTATAATCTCAGCCGATCTGAACGTATAGTACCTATTGCGGAGATGTTTGGTCTAGATTCTGGAGCAGTCTTGGACAATGTTAGTAAAGTATTATTTCTTACAACTGTCTGTTGAAGTGAATTTATCATAACAGCTATAGCCGAGGTTAGCTATGAATAATGCGTTTGTCCAATGTTGTAGGAACATTATGAGAAAATGATTTATGCAATCAATTATTATGATGTGCATCAACGGAAGCTTCTTCTCGGCTTGTCAAAAAAAATGTTGGAACAGCTCTCCAGGCTTCTAGTAAGGTTTCTATCCTTGCTAGTTAAATATCTCGGAGATTCAGGAGGAACAGGATTTATGCTATCCATTTCTGGGTACAAACCGTTGGGATTTAATCCCTTAAATCCCTTATTCTTATTTGTGATTGGGCAAGATAAAATAATAACAAGCAATTGCCAAAATAACCACAGCCAACAAACAAATTAAGCAAACTAATTTTACGTCGAAAACCTACAAATCAACGGACAAAAATCACAGCCCAAACCAAATTCATTGTGATTATAAATTCTCTTTTACAACTACAGTTTCCTCCTTGAGTAAAAATCATTCCCATATATAAGTACTACTCCCATTAGAAATCAATTACAATCTCATATAGATAGATAACAAAAGAGTAGACAATTTAAAAGATCACACAAGTATTGTTTTTAATGGAGTATGACAACCAATTAACGATCTTATAAAGAACTCAATCTCTAAGAAACGATTTCTCCTCAAGTATCAATATCTTCTTCTCACAAAACCAAATCCAAAGCACCTTTTTCCTTCTGATCAACTCCAAAATTGGTGTCATTATGAAAAACCCTCTTAATTAGGCTTAAATACTTACAAAACAGTCCAGAAAAGCACCCCAAAAAATAGATCTACGTCCACCAAGTGCCCGGTCACCAACCCAGCGCCTAAGCATTGATAACTCTCTTCCTACTACTAAAGCTCAATACAAAACACCAATTTTATCTTTGTTGTTCATCTTTATATGACCATGATGATGGCGTCGTCACAGACCCCAAGTAAAACCATTGAGAATAGAAGTCACACTATTTTTTGAACTTCTAAGAATTGTCCTAAAAAGGTTGCAACACCTCTCTTCAGACACATACATTGTGGTACGGGGTGCTGGGTTGAGGGGCTAGGGCACTGGCACCCAAACCAAGCACTGCCACCCACTTCTTCCTGCTTAGATGGTGCCAATCTTCCTTCTCGCTTCTTCACGCCATGTTTTCCTGATCTTCATGGAGTGAAGACCCTAACAAATTTCTTCTTTGCTGGACATGAATAAAAACATTTTATGTAGACTTCCTTAAACATTATACAAGTGGGACAAACGTATGTGTGTTTACCATGCCCCGCCTTCTCCCCTTTGTTGGAGATCTCTAGCACATATCCCACAACTCATTGGGGTGACTTCCTCTTACCATTCTCTTTCTCCAAACCATCATTTATGTTTCAAATTGGTCATAACTCTCACATCCCCTACATCAATCACCTTGGACTTGTCATAATTTCTCCTTTTTACCACACCAGAATTCTTACATTTGCATATGATAAATGATCTCCTATGAGGTGTAGCTTGAAAAGATGTTCCACGATCCATCACTTAACTCGTACCATTATCAGTCTCATAATGCTCATGAGAATAATTAAAATTTTCAACCAAATCATCAAATTTTACCACATTGGCATCCCTTTATTCTTTGTCCTCTGTATTTTGTTTATCCTTAGCAATCTTCCTATAGTATTTTATTATGTAGCTCACCTTATCATTATAATAACACTTTATATTACACTTTGATTTGAATTTTCTTTTATCTTTCTCACTATTTCTTGTATCCCTGTTTTGTCATTGTTGTCCTCTGAAACCAAAGCTTCTAACCCTAAAGAAGAAGTAGTTGTCTCCAAAGGCTTTCTCTTAAACTTATCTGACATCAGTTTTGCCACCGCAAAATGCATGTTTTAGTTTGATCGCATGAATAACACTCATTATCAAATTATACCAAGAATCTAATATTAAACACAAGAGTAGAGTAATCTCTTCTTCTTCATTAATCTTCACATCTATCTTCGATAAATTATTAAGAAGAGTATTAAGCTCATTAAGACGTTCATGAATTCATGTTTCATGTTTCATCTTCAAATTATATAGTTATCTCTTCAAATAAATATTGTTCACTAGAGATTTAACTTCGTACACTTTGACAAGGCTCTCTCATAATGTATTTTTTATTGTATTAGTGAATTGCATATTAGATAACACCTAATCATCCAAGGCTAATCAGCAATTTTATCTTTCTCATCAAACTATGCATATATCATTTCTTAAGGTTTCAAAATCTTACCCTTCAAAGCAATTGTATAACCATCTTTAACCAAAATCTTTACATTGGCCGTGTTTAACCAAAGCTCCTTATTAAGGAAACTACTGGGCTTTATTACGGGTTTTAATAGCCAAAACGCCTGTTAAAAGAACAGGTTTTAAACGGCTGTGTAGCGGTGAGTTGAAGAGTCACCCATCCTCAACTGCTCCCCCTTCTCACCCCAAATACTCAGATTCTTGCAGCAGCCGCTTCTGTGGCCGACGTCCACGCATCGTGAATATCTCATTTCCTAGATCAACCTCTTTACTTACAAAAACAAAAATCTTATGTTCATTCTGATAATTGACAATTGTTGACGTCAAAATCTTTGGACTTAATTATATATCATGGAAAACAGAGACACGAAGGATTTCTTGGCTTTTTCCTTGTATTAATTTCGCTCTATATCACATCATCATGAACGATATGTATATCATTCATGTATGTCTAGATAATTCTTCAGATCACTTCCTTGCGCTGTTTAAGTTCTACGGCACAAGCACCCAGGAAGAAGCAAATAAGCACAAAAAGAGAGCCTGTATTCCTTCTACTTCTTTCGGTACTACTTCCCTTGATCTTGTATTATTATCCAATCATGCTAGCTTTAACTCTTCTTAAATTAATAGCTTATGCAGTATGCAATATAGAAATTGGGGATAACTAGGAATTCAAAAACTAGACGAACTATTAAATTGTCAAACATAGAGAATTTTGAAGAGAAAGAAATAAAATTGAAATAGGAGAAAAAATTAGATGAAAAGAAGTAGAAAGAAAGATCTTGGAGAAGACGCGCGCACAACCAATTTAATGATCCATCAAAAGTTAACTAAAATCAACATTCGTACAATAAGCGGCTACACCTTATTTATAAAGAAATGTAAAAAAAAACTATATCCTATTTAATTAAATGAAAACAATATATCCTTAAAATTACATAAATTCATAAAATAGTGAATTATAAATTCATAAATAGTAAATTTAAGTAGATGCTCTCCTATCAGAATCTATAGCAAATGCTTAAATTGATTCTATGTTAATAATTGGTTATTGCATGGCAAAAAATGAGTCTTAGGGTGCCCTTACTCTTCGCCATCCATCGTGATTACATGGATGATTGAGATTAAAGCTCCCTTAGGGTGGAATTCTAATCTTTACCATTTGTATAATCATGTATGGCAAAGATGCGGTGGTCTGAGAGTGACGGCACCCTTTTGTTTTACATACTCTCTATTTGAGGCAGGTCCGCCACGTCATTCATATTACAATATTATGGCTCAAGATATCTAAATGGAGAGGGAACCTTCTCTTAGTGTAATGAATATGTAAAGTATATGGGGAATATATGTATCATTAGCCTTTATTAATATATATATATATATATATATATATATATTCCTACTATAATCAAAGTTCATGAGTCAAAGAGTGTTGTACATTTCAACTAACATTAGGTTAGCTAGCTGCATGTGCTATGTATAAACACAATGAATATTCAGATGAACGAGTAAAGGATACATATAGAGCAATAGAGAACATTGTGACAAACTAAGATGAATTTTCTTTGTTATAGTATAATAATAACATTGACTATTGTACGTTGCAGTCGATCTGGCCGTGAAACTAACGACTCGATATATATAAACTGAGAGAGGGGTTGTTTATACCGTATGAGGACTGCAGCCATCTGCTTGGCCATTGTCATCACCAACACATATCCGACGTAAACTGCAGGTTGTCATATTTACCTGACCATATTATTTCGCTCATTTTGTACTACTTGCAATTGAAGGAAGCTGTTCGTACATGCATTTTGTGTTAGAGATGGGTTACATGAGGTCATCCATGCCAAACCTCTCCTTCTCAGAGTTTAAATATTCCACCGACATTTTAAAGCTTTTGAAACCCCCCCGCGTTGGTTGTCTTCGCCTGGATGTCTTCAACTTGCGTCATGGCAAGCTCCCCACAAGCATAGATATCAATTCTCTGTTGCTCTTCGCATGTTCTCGCCCTGTCAGGATTTGGAGGTGAGAATCTATTTGTTCGGGCCGTAGGCTTGCTCCATCACTCCACACAAAAAAAGTCTCTACTCATGTAGGCCTTGTGTCGAGGATTCGGCTCTGGATTCCTAATGGTTTACAGTGCATGCTCCTCCTCCCGGTCTTTCCACATTAAAAAAGCTGACACTCCGTTATTGCATGATCGGCACACCTGCTTCCAATCGCTTGACCTCCCTTGAGCATTTGCTCTAGAAGAGTGATTTTGGACGATAGCATGATCCAGGAACTCACTTTTCCATGTCCAATGCTTGGAGATTTGGAACTTAGAGATTGCAATCCAAATGTTCCCTTAGTATGTCCGTAAGAAACCCAAAAACATCAAAGCTCACATTCCGTGGTGGAATAACTTCTGTAACACATGGCGCTATCACTGTGCTTGAGCTCTGCGCGCCATATGTATCAAGCTTGGTAGTTGTCTACGAGGCTGGGAGACGCTACAAGTTGAACGCGGCAACTGTTTCCACCCTAAAACTTGTTAACTTTCAGTTTGGCATGTTGGATCATGAAGCAGCAACTCTGGTGACGATTCTTAGTTGCCTTGACACAAGGAAGCTGTACCTATGTTCAAGAGTTTTTTACTGTTTGACGCAGGATAAAAAGAGAACAAAATTAGCACCTCTCACGATCAAGGTTAAACATTTGCATCTCCAATTAGTTGTGCCTTTGGTTTTGGACTTGGCAAATATGCATGCCCATACTAAAGCGTTTGAACGAGTATTAAAGGTACTTTAACTGCAGTAGTACTAGTACTGTCTTCAAAGGCGCAGAGAAGTCGACGATCAAACACAAACTAGGTGCTCTAGCTGTTAATACTAGTTATTTGGTTTTGTTTGTTATAAAAGTTTAAGCTCGTCTTATTTAATTTCGTCCTTTGCCAAGTTATCTCCGATATTTTAGTTTTTTCATGTAAAAGCATGCACGTTTGGATGATGAACACAGCTGGAGCTCCTTGAGGTTAATTCTCTCTTCCCAAATGCCAGATTTGAATTGCATTGTCATCAATGGCTTCAAGAGTGTAATGCGTAAAACTATTGGAAAAGAATATGACCGTCGTGATTATTGCGCGAAAGGTTGTCATAGTGCAATAGGCAGACGTGAATTTAAACTGTTGAAGCTACTGCTCAATTACTCGTCAGGATGTATATTTGATAGAGGAGGTGGATGTACGTACGGGCGAAGAGGCGCTAGTGATCAAGACAGACAAATGTAAGAATACATATTTGGATGGCGAGGTAGACAAGATGTTCTAAGTTGACGTTAGACATGGTAACTATTACGCATACTTGAGCGTACGGTAAAGCAAGTTCATGTCCGGGAATGTAAAGAATTCCATGCACGCGCGTATCCATATAACGAGTTTACTTGGTTTTTGTTAAAATAGAAAAGTCGAAGATAGTAAATGTCGAAAACATGACTTAACAGTGAATAATAAAATGTGAAATGACTTGCATATGTAAATCGTCAAAACCTAAAATTCCATCATGTACAAAAATTGAGATACCACGGATAACATTATCAAAAGCCTGTAGATAGCATAGATAATTAATATCACAAAATAGATTACACCAGAAAACTCTCTGCCTGAAAAATATGAAACCCTGCCTGAAAACTATCTCCTCGTCCATATGAAACCTCCTCCCTAAAAAATCCTTACATTTAAACTACTTGCAAAAAAGAATCTTTTGTCTCAATTACGAATTCCCATCCAGTCACCTATGCCTGAAGACTAGCATCCGCTTTCGATGAATCACTGCAAACATAAAAAAAAAACTTCATCAGTCAAAAACATATTTGCAATCCTACCGAGAGAATTCTCCTAGACACAAAAGTAAAAGATGAACACTCAAAAAGCAAGGCAATACACAGTTGATGATGGTACAACTTATGATTTTAAAATGGATCACATTTTATCCAAAAGAACAGCCGGGAATGATTGTGGCCGCTAAAATAACTTCCATGATAGCATATTAAAAAAGCAACAACATACCCGTATTAAAGACAACAATGTCTAATAAAACCACTAGAAACATATTTCAAGAAACTTAGCAGCTTCCAGATTTTCATGAGTTGCAACAGGAAAAAAGCTTCCACATATTAGTGAGTAATACAGCAGCACTTAGGTATAAAATGAAGCTACGCAGCCATATAATAGCACACGTAACATTGATAGAAATTTTGTACACGCAGCGTATAATGAAATTTGACAAGTAAAAGATGACCTCTAAAGAGCCAGGGATAAAGAAACACTATATTTACAACATCAGTATAATGCTACTGACCTCTACAAATAACATACCAAGAACAAGGATAAACTATAAAGCAAACAATCACAAACTTACCATTTGTAGACAGATGAAACCTTCTTTGCCTTCTTATAGTAGCGAACAAGGCGGTGAATCCTGCTATCAACAAGGATAAGCCGGAATTTGGTGTCTTTGTCCTTCCTGTTCCTCTTGTTGGGTTAATCTCACATCCCATTTGGAGGCAACCGGTGAATTATATATAGGCTAATGGAAAAGCCTTAATTCTTAAGCTGGCTTTTGGATTAAGAGAGGCCCATAAACCTGTTGCAAGTCACTTTTGGTTCGGGCCCAACACCTCTCAAGGTGCTTTCGGATGGACACAGCTTTCTTGATCAGAGCATTTAAATCTTTGGGCCTTTCAGGTGCAATCCCCTTAAACATTATCGAAAATGATTCCCGCATCAGAATTATAGCAGCGAAAAAGAAACACAATGGTGGCAATTAACTTTTGTTCATAAACACAAACATTAGGAAAAAAACACCACCATGAGCTTTCAAAATTCTCAGTATCTTATTCCCTGTAATGCTCTTGGCCAGGGGCATAGCACATTGATCATGAAAAAGAACACCAATCTGAGATGGAGGAAGCCATTTCTTCTCAAACTTGCATATAGTCTCCTCAACCTAGCAATACAACACATAATATCATAATATTTCTTCCAATAACCATATTTAGTCTTGATGAACATACAAGCAATTACTTTCATCAGGAAAACTCAGTCCCCTAGCCGATGCCCTAACCCAGCTTGGAGGCGTCCTCTTGTAGGGCAGAGCTGAGGCAGAGATACCCTTTCTACAATCATGAAAAAACACACATTACATGACAACAATTAACATGAACATAAAATAAGAACACTTTTGTTGATACAAAATCAATTTCACTCCCTCAATTAAGCCATTGTCTCCTTTTTTAAAAAAAAATGTAATAACTTTCTAAATCAGATACCCAATGCAATTTCTTGAAACTTAATCAAACATCTCACCATGTATTGGAACAGTTTCTATGTCATAATTAAAAGGGACATCAAACAGAAAGGATCAAGGTATCCGCAACCCGTTCCTCTTTTCAATTTCTGATCCGAATTTTTCGATTGACGAATAAGTTTTCAAGTCAAAGGCATGAAAAGATTCAATCTTTCACCAATACCACCAATGCTTTCCCTAGTTTTGATCACATCTCATCCTTCCGAGTACGTTTTATTCAAATTAAACTGAAGTGGAGTACAATTGAAAACAAATTACAGCCGAAAAAATTAGATTTAAGTTAAAGTGCCAAATTAGGGTTGTGAACGCGGAGGCAATCGAGGTGAACTAATCTTAACGAGTTTGATGAAGTACGAACACCCTAAATCTAATTGGGCTTCTTATTTTTGCGGACCCGTGTGAATTTGTAATTGTATCGTCTTAATGCAATCATCAATCTTTTATTCCATTTGTACATGATTATAATTAATAGTGTAAACGAGTCGAGCTGAACCAAGCTGGGTTATTTTTGAATTTAACGAGATTTTTGATAAGCCTGTTCAAGCTCGTTTGAGTGTTCGACAAACCTTTGATTTATTATATTTTGAGCAGCTCTTCTAAAATTTATAGCTTTTGAGCATTGTTCGTGTTTGGTTCGTTTTATTTTCGAGTTGAGTCTGGACAAGTTAAATTGAACACTCACTAACTCACTAGTATCAAAATTTTATCTCCAACACTATATAAGTTTAATGTGACCTCAATAGTATTAACGAGCCGAGTTATACCGAATATTTTTTCGAATTTGAACACAACAAGATTAAGTTTTGAGCCAAATTAAGTTGAACACTATTTAACTTAAGTTCTGTTCATTATTCAACGAACTATATATTTTGAGTCTGAGTAATTTTTTTTAGTACAAATTTAACGAGTACGAATTCAAGCCAGAATCGAGTCGAACATAAAATGATCGCAATCCAACTTTTGTGTACACCCCTAGATTATATACAAGGTTTTACAAGGGGCTATTTTGGTTCTATTTTTCCCTTTGAGCATAACTCTAGTGAAATTGTTAAAATATATAGTAGAATAGAAGAGCTGCTTTTAATCTGTACTGCAAGCTTTGGCATAAACGAATCAGATTGGAGAAGATAGTTGATAATCAAATGACACAAGAAATATATACATATATATATAATCTATACAAGTTTGAACATGGGGGAAGGGTGCGTCGCTGCGTCTGGGGGAGAACTTGCATCCATACGCCCACTAAGAAACTGACTCTCTACTGGCTCTAATTATTTGACTTTGAAATACATGGCAAGAAGGATGTTGGCATTGGTTATTTCTAGGTGTATTTGGTAGTGCAGAGAGGACTTTGATGAAGAGACGAGTGTGGAAGGTGTGGCAGCATCTTGACTTCTTGGTACCAGATGAATGCCAAAGTCAAAGTCTATCTTTTGGTTCATCTTCTGATCACTTCCACCATTTGTTTTTCTTCTTTTACGATGGGTAGCTGCAACTTGCAGGGTTTCTTTGGTTCATTCGAGTCATGGTAACGGAGCAAACAAGGCTTTTCTTTTAGTGTGGAAGAAGTAATTAATTCGTTTGCTTTAGTTTAAGAGAAACTGTGCCTTTTGTTGTATCTGGGGGTCTCGAAGGTGATCTGATCATGGCCAGTGTTTGCGCCAGAAATTGGTTCTTAATTAGTTTAAACAGACGATACAACAAAGCTATTTCCTTACCACTAAGTGCATTTGTCTGACGAATCCACGCGCTCTTGTGGCCCCAAAGTAAACAAACACAACTAATCATGGGATCCACCACATTTAAGCCCAAACGTATATGTGGGGCTCACTAGTCAATCAATTGAGTCTTTTTTTAAAGAAAAAAGCAGTTTTAAGTAGATTAAATCCTGATTTAAAACATACTTATTGAGCAATATTTTTTGAAAATCAAGCTATATTTGTTCTTCGTGGAGTAACCGGTGTTTGGCATCGATCATTGTTTTATTGATGTTTCATGAGTCGGATTATTAAGCAAAACAAAAAACAAAAAAACTCACTTCAGACTGAAAGGATAGTTTATTTAAAAACTTATTTACTCTTCCTAATACAAGTCAAGAGAAACATGTCTCTAATCTTCAAAAAATGACATGCCCTCTCTTAATACGAGTTCGGATTAAATTAAACCAAATATTAAATATATGATATTACCCAAAGATCAACTTCTTGAAGGGTCCTCCCCCAGCGCTTCAGTTCAAATATTAGGATCATATATGCCTAATTATATTTGTTAACTAGAGTTTGAGCCAAATTAAAACAAATTAAGACCAGCTAAACTTGATTAGTGTATACACGTATCAGCGTGTTACAGTTACATTTCGATTTGATTTCGGTTTTTTAAGGGGGGAAATCTAGCGGGTCAAACATGTACGTGCTGAGACATGTCAATAGACCACCGCCAGTCTCGCGACAAGGAACCACCCTCACTCTTACTCTCATTTACAGATTTGCCACTGTCTTCTACCTCCGTCTTCTTCCTCAACACCATCTTCTCAAATCTTCGCCTCTTCACCTTCTCACAGTTCTCCCCCATTCCCTCCCACATGTCTGCTCTCCGAAAAATCGCTGAACTCCGTTCTGTCTCCTTCTTCTCACCAACAACAATGGCCTCTTCCATGTTCTGAAGAAGTGGCACCTGCGAGGTGGGTGAGCAAAAAACCGTAGAATTTTTCAGCTGTTACAGCCATCACATTCCATTATTTCTAGTCAGAAAGAAACAAAGTTCCATTCTTTCACCTTCTTTGCAATTTCTTCAAGCATGACTTTCGTCATGGTCTGAAGGTGGAAGAGGGAAGTGGGTGCGATGCAGCAAAAGTGGAACCATTTCGTTCCTTTCTTCTGTTTCCAACTATTTCTCGTCAAACAGAGATTCCTATTCTGGTTTCCTTCATTGTGTGAAGAAGGAAGGGCAGGAAAAGTAGAATCTTTACTCCAAAAAATGAGCTGGAAACCTTCCTGTTGTATTGTTTTCTTGTCTTTTGTATTGGTTTGCCTCCCACCCATATCTGGCAACCCCGAGCTCGTAGCTCTGATCGATCTGAAGGCAGCTCTTGACCCCGGCGGCCGGATTCTGGCGTCATGGACAAACTCCGGCGATCACTGCGGCGGCACCTTCGAAGGTGTTGTGTGCAACGAGCACGGTAAGGTCTCCAACATCTCATTGCAGGTCAAGGGGCTCCAGGGGACTCTTTCCCCGGCCATTGCTGGTCTCAAGTGCTTGTCTGGGCTCTACTTGCACTTCAACTCGATTTCCGGGAAAATACCGGTTGAGCTCGGCAATCTTACCGAGCTCTCTGATCTGTACCTTAATATGAACAACCTTTCCGGTAAAATCCCCCCGGAGCTCGGTGGCATGACTAGTCTGCAAGGTAACAAGATTTTTTTTAAAAAACAAATCCACATTTTGTTAATATTTACTGTGTGCTTGTTGATTTGTTTGAGTATGAAACATGGTTTCATGATTTGATTGATGTAGATTGTTGCTTATGGTGGATTTTCAATGATTTTAGTTTTGCAGCTATCGTACAATCATTTGTCTGGGAGCATACCTGCTAAACTTGGGCATTTGAAGGAGCTGACAACTCTTTCTGTGCAGTCCAATCGCTTGGCAGGGACTATTCCTGATAGTTTGGGCGATTTGAAGAAGTTGGTGAGAGTGGATTTGAGCTTCAATCAACTTTCTGGTTCAATTCCAACAAAGCTAGTTGAGATTCTCCAGCTAAAGTACTTGGATGTTAGGAGTAATAAGCTTTCTGGCGTTGTTCCATCTGGTAATATTCTAACTTTTCCAAAATTTTCTACATGCATTTTTATTGAGTTTCTCCCTATCATCATCTCCATGTTTGGAGCTTTTTTTTGTACGACAGATCTTGGATCAGATGAGTTGAAATAATGTTTTTCTGTGTTGTTTTTTTGTTGAGGAAGATCTAAAGCGGTTAAATGGAGGATTTCAATATGAGAACAACACGGATCTATGTGGGGTTGGCTTTGATTTATTGAGGGTTTGCATGGATACTAACCAGTTTAACCCCGGAACACCAATCGCTTTTGTTCCCAATTCCACCGACCTGCACCAAATTCCCCAAGCAGCTTATGTAAACTTGCATTGTCGTCCCCAATCCAATTGCTCACATTCATCAAAATTCACGGTTGTTATTGTTATCGTTGGTGTTATAGCTGCCACTGGAACAATATTTTGTAGCGTTTTAGCTATTCTGTGGTATCGCCGGAGAAAGCAAAGAATTGGGAATGCATTGGAAAATTCTGAGAGTCAGGCTACCACGGACCATACCAGAGATAGTAGTCATAAGGGTGCTTCTCCTCTTTGCCATGTTGAGTATGCTACCGAATGGGACCCTTTGGACGGCCAACGTAACAAAATGAACTTCTCTCAGGATTTTATGATGGCATCTCGTTTCAACTTATCAGAAATTGAATCGGCTACACAGTACTTTTCTGAATTGAATCTACTAGGAAAGAGCAACTTTGCAGCAGTTTACAGAGGCATCTTGAGGGACGGATCTGTAGTCGCCATTAAGAGTATCAATAAAGGGAACTGTAAGTTGGATGAAGTAGAATTTTTGAAGGGGCTGGAAGTTCTTGCTTCTTTACAACATGAAAATCTTGTTAAGCTGAGAGGTTTCTGTTGTTCAAAAGGCAGGGGTGAATGCTTTCTTGTGTATGATTATGCTATGAATGGCAGCTTGATGCAGTTTCTTGATGTAAGTGATGGAAGTGGCAAGTTTCTTGATTGGTCTACTAGAGTCTCAATTATTGAAGGCATTGCTAGAGGTAAATTGTCGAGCCTACATCTTATTAAAAACTTTGATAATGCGACGCTCTACAGAATGTTTTCTGGGTTTTAATCATGACTGGTTTTTCTTCATCTTACAATTCCTATGTAGAATTATGAACATGAAAACTGGACTTTTTTTAACCCTAAAGTGTTTGATAAGAACACTTATCTAGTGTTTGGCCTCAGAAAGAAATACGAACAAACAGGTTTTATTTGTTTGGATTGTAACATGTTCTCTTCTTTGTGCAGGACTCCAGTACTTGCACTCAAACAAACCCGAGAAACCTTCATTTGTACATCAGAATTTATCTGTTAGGAAAGTTCTTTTGGATCAGCATTTTAATCCTTTACTTTTGGACTCTGGAATCCAGAAGATACTGGCAGATGATGTTATTTATTCGTCACTGAAGACCAGTGCTGCCATGGGATATTTAGCTCCAGAGTATATCACCACCGGAAGATTTACTGAGAAGAGCGATGTTTATGCTTTCGGAGTAATTGTTCTACAGATTATCAGCGGTAAAACCGCGATTACTCATATGATCAGATTCGAGGTTGGGAGGAATAAATTAAAAGATGCCATTGATGACCAACTTCGCGGAAAATACATTGAACATGAAGCTGAACATCTGATCAAGATTGCTTTGGAATGCATCAACGAAACACCCGAAGAGAGGCCTTCTATGGAAGCGGTGGTTGAAAGGCTATCTAAGGGTTAACCATGGGAAACAACTGAAAGCTGTGTATAACCAACATTTTACTGTCGTTAATTTGTTATTTTTTCTGAAATATTTTCCGGTGTATTTCATATATCATGCTTCATATCCTGATTTGAGAGTGTATTATATCCTTCCAGGTGATGTATTTATACATGAAACTCGTAATTGACTATGTGAAATACATGTTTGAAATTGCCATAATACCATATTCATTTAACTTCTAGTTTGAATTGCAAAAATGACTTATACATCACTGTGAGCTGTTGAATAACTTCATGTTCATGAGACTGATAATTGGTATCTTACAAAGCAAACGAAGTCAATGGCACCTGGCAAACACAAAAAAAAACCCACCAATCTTTCATGATTTAAAATGGAAAAAACTGTTGCACAACATCTCTCAGTGTGCTGGCGACTCATTTTATACATTTTTAAGAAGTTTGGCTGCCTCTTTATGAACGAGGACAAGCTCTTGTAATATCCTAACTCTGCGAAAATGATAAGATATAATGAATTTGGGCACCTTCTCATTGCGGGGATGAGACCCCTTGGCCTTGTAGTTCCAAGGTTGATTGGACTTTCAAAAAAACGTTGAAAAGTAGCTAGAAAAATGATGATAACTGTGCCCAAAAGTCTGACAAGCGACAAAAAGATGTTGATCCACAGACATAGAAAGTCCAAATAGAGATGTATTTGGATTGTGCTCTGGAAGTGGTAGTCAGCCAACCATGATTCATATAACAAGAAGTCAGTTGGAGGGAATCATATAATCCTAGACTTAGAACTAGTGGGTACCCTAATTGGCCTAACCCATATTCTTATGTTTAACTCTCATGCAGAGTTGTTTTACATTGATAATCTGGGTCATATTATAATTAAAATCGTAACAAATCATAATTATAATAAATTCTAATTATAATAGAAATCAAAATAAATTCTAATTGTAACATAAAAGCATTAAAAAATTCGGAAAAATCATAATTATAATAAAAAATAGTACTTTTATTAATAAAAAATAAAAAGGTAATACTATAAAATAATAATTAATTGACGCGTGATAAAATAAATTCTAATTATAATTAAAATGTATGAAAGGATTCCAAACAAATCCTATTACAATAAAAAAAGTAAAATTTTTATTAATCAAAATAAATATTAATATTATAAAATAATTAAATGATACATGAGAACATGACAAAACAAATCTTAATTACAATAAAAAATTACTAAAAATTAAAAAAAATCTTAATTAAAATGAAAGAGTAAATTTTTATTAATAAAAATAAAGAATGCTATTATACAATTATTAGATAACACATAACAGAACCGTATTAAAAATTTTCAAATTTTATATATTAGTATAGAATATTGGCATCTATCATTTGACACTAGTTTCTTCTGAGCAACCAACAACCTCCTGCTTCTTCATTGTGAAATTATGTAGGGACCTCTCCCATAGTTTGTTGGTTTTGAACCAAAAAAGGGAGACTTTTGCAACATTTCATAATTTGATAACGAACGAATAAAAGAAAGATTATTGCAGTCGTCGCCGACACAAATAAAAGAGGATACTCTTCAAGTTGCGGAGTCTTTCAAGAGGGTGGATTAATAGACCAACAAAACCTAAATTTTTTTCAACATCTACAGAATTTGAACTCGAAAGTATTATACATTATTGAACTAAAAGACCCAAGATTCAAGACCATCTAAAATTACAACCTGATATTTATATGGGAAATCATCATCAATTAAGGCAATTATAACAACCTTTCCATCAGCAAAATGGGAAACAATTTATCTTCCATCCATTGTTTTCTCCCCTTCAACGGTGTCGAATGCTCCATTTACTACATGAAAAAGTTAATCTCATCCAATTTAAGCTCAGATATCGGTCATGTCTAAACTTTATAGTTTCTCTCCATCAATAGCGTTTTTAATAAGCTTGTCCAAGATGTTTTCTTGATAAATGTGCCTGCACTGGATCAGGGCTTCATTTTGTATCATAAATTGTACCTCTTGCTTTCACAAATGACAAAACAAACTGTGTAATAGGCGTAGAATACACACTATTCTTCCAAGTAACTGCAATGACAAATACAAACTCTATGCAAGAAAGAAGGGAATTCATCTAATGATTTTTTTTTCACTTGAGTAATTTTAGGAGTTTGTCTCATTATTCACCAGGAAAAAAAAACATTATACAAGGTAATCCCATGTTTGTTTAATTACAGATCGATTATATACAAGTCAATTTGATTAAACACAAACTACATACAACAGGTAACTGTCAAATCTGTATAAATTCACAAATTATCCACACAAAAGTACTCCACGAATTAATGATCTAAAAATATGCCATATAATAATGATAAAAGTTAATAAATAACCAAAAAGGTAAATAACCTAAAAAACCATAATACCATGCCAGGCCAAGTTATTATTTGGTTACCCGGCCATCAAAAGAAGATTCAAATAACAAACAGACCAATTCTACAAAATATAAAGAAGCTGACTTTGCTAATGTAACCATAATAAATGATATTTTAGCAAGAGTATTTAAAGTGAACAAGAAAATTCAATAAGTTTGAACGAATTTAAAATTCGACAGCTGTTTACAAGCACAATAACTTGGATATTATATGCTCTAAAATCCATACATTTATTCAACTAAATGAAAATCCATTGGTTGACTTAGAAACCATGATTCTAAACCAATTAATCAGACGCCATAAGAAAATGATATTCACTCGCTAATAATGCTAATTTGGGTCTCAGATTCAAATTTAAACCATGTCACTGCAATTTGTTTTTTTGTGATATACCTAGCAGTTAGCACATTAAAGATTCTTCTTTGTAGCAATCGCCCTTGTCTGTCCAATGGCACGTCTGAATCATAAATGGTAAAAATCTAGCTCGCACAGCATAAGAAATCTCAATTCATGTGCATCAATGGCAGATCATGAGCTGCCTCAACCAATGATATAGAGTAAATTGGGGAATTCAACTCAATTGGAACAGATAAATGGAAGCAACAATGACCTTTCACCATTGAAACATATAGATAAAAATATTCCAGGCTTATCTCAGAGAGTATGTCTACAACATTACTAAAGGTGATATGCCAGTATTATGCAGGTCAACTCACAAGTGACTGAACATACAAGTTTTCTCTGGAAAGTCAAAGTGTCAAAAGTAACTTGCTGTCTCAGTTCTTCCATACCATCAACAAGTCATACCAAAGAAGGTGGCCATTAACCTTTTGTAATGAAAGCAAACCACAAGCACTCAGCACCATAACATAACTAAAAACATCAGAAACTGCAAAAATAAGAAATGGAAATTACCTAAGTAAAAGTGGAGCGGATAGTAAAAGTGCAGCATCCAACCAGGAAATAAATCACATAATTATGATCTAAACTGCTAATAGTTTGGCCTGTGAGGTGGATAAGCTCCCGCTGCATGAGGATAAGCACTGGTCATGGACGTATAGGAATCACTATTGGGCAAATATGGCCCATTGCTTGTAGGATAGATACCACCGTCAGGAGGATAAGTCCCAGAACTTGATTGATTTGCTGCACGGGGCGGATATTCCCCAGAAGCATAAGTATGACTTCCAAAGGGGTACGAATAGCGACTCTGCCAACAAAATGGATACGTACTTTAAAGGGGAGATTAATACAAACTAAAATTTAATTTGCACCATTAAAAAAACACTATGCTTAAAACTATGACATTTCAAGTAACAATAATTCAGCACTTTAAAAGATGAACACATTATCAAGTTCTTTAATTGTCATTAAATGCATGTCACTGATTCAAAACTGTGCCTCCAGCAAATTACCTTAAGTGCAGCATCCACAGTCCTCCCCTTTCCAGGAAATAAATCACATAATTATGATCTAAACTGCTAATAGTATGGCCTGTGACGTGGATAAGCTCCAGCTGCATGAGGATAAGCACTGGTCATGGTCGTATAGGAATCACTAGTAGGCAAATATGGCCCATTGCTGTCAGGAGGATAAGTCCCAAAACTTGATTGATATGCAGCATGGGACGGATATTCCCCAGAAGCATAAGTATGACTTCCAGAGGGATACGAATAGCGACTCTGCCAAGGTACTTTAAAGGGGAGATTAATACAAACGAACATTTAATTTGTACCATTCAAAAAACACTATGCTTAAAACTATAACATTTCAAGTAACAATGATTCAGCACTTCAAAAAATGAACACATATCTGTAGTTCTTTAATTGTCATTAAATGCATGTCACTGATACAGTCTGTCTAAGTGTCTATTAAAGAAGGGCAGATAAAGACAGGAGAGGAGGGCCAGAATGAAGCAAGAAGAGGATAGAACCTCATATTCATGATAGCCAGGATATTGTACAGAATAGGAAGCTTGTCCAACGGATTCTGCACACAGAAACAAAAAAATATTGGAATATGTTGGATATCAACTTTAAAATTAACACCACATGAGATCATAAATACCCTGATCTTTTTGCGAACTAATAGTTCATATAAAATCACATGCTGAAACAGTTCTTGCCTATCTAATACCTCCAGCATATTCAGGAGCTGTACCGCCAGCATATCTACCTTCAGAATATCCGGGAGCTGTGCCTCCAAAATATCCAGGAGCTGCGCCTCCAGGACATCCAGGAGCTGCGCCTCCAGCATATCTAGCAGCTGTACCTCCGGCATAACCAGCAGCTGTACCTCTGGCGTAATCAGCGGCTGTACTTGCATTGTTATCGTAGGCACCGGGTCTGATTACCCAACAGAATGGCATATTGGCAACCATTTTTGTTGTTATGCCCTTTAAAATGCATGCTAATTATAAATGTAAATCTACAACGTATTTCTGTTATATGCGCAAAGAAAGCATGAAGAAAAAGATTCAAGCATACACTGTCTGCCCATAACCGAAAGAGCCTCGTCCTTGTGTAGCTGAAGATCCAAAATGTCCAGAATGAGGTTGCTGAAGAGTACAATCCAATTAATGGTGCTTTTGAGACCTTTTGGGAAGAACTTTTATAGTTTTAAAATAAATAAATTTCAGTAAAATTTACTACCGTTTCAGAATATAGGCGTTTGGATCCAGGGTGAAGACCATACGCATGCTGATTATAGCTGGCAGTAGTGGAATTTACTGTATATGGACCATGTGTTGGCCTTTCCAGCAAATTACCTGCATAATTTACAAAGAAATAACTATTTTCTCAAAATTGACCTTCAAATAAAGAAAATTTCAGAAATGAAATAATAAACCAGAATACTGCAACTTCAAATTACCATGAAACGTTTTTGAAGACTTCAAACTGGTCTGAGGAGTGGCAGGTCCCCCCTCACTCTCAGCCCCACCCTCCCACCAATATTCTCTTTTTTGTCGTTCCTGAAATGCCTTCTTGCGAAACCTTTTTGAATCCTTCTTTCCACCACTAACATTATTCCCACTACCAAACTGTTCACCTCCTTGATGATCTTGAAGTCCTGAACCACCACTGCCTTTATAAGCTCTAAAATGAGGTTTAGAGGACTGACCACCTCCACCTCCTCTAAAGCTGCCATGACCCCTTTCTTTTGCTTCTACAGCTTTTGACTTGACATGACCTTCCAGTTTGCTAGAAAGACTTGCTTCAGTTGAATTTGTCCTAATTTTGAAACCTCCGCGAGGACCCTGCATTACAAGACGGCCTTTGTTCTGAGGCCTGGCCAGATTAGCTTTCAACTGCATCAAAAAGACAAATAAGTTACACACTACAATTCATTCATCTACCAGGAAAATAAGAAAGCATGTCACATTCATTCGATGGTTACCTTAATACCTCCCGCCTCAACCTGAGCATTGTCGGTACTGTCAATGCATGCCACTGCACTTTCTCGAAAAGCAAATGAAACATATGCAAAATCTTTCCGCTTTCCAACAGAGAAACTTTTGGGTAATTGGATTTTCTCAACCTCTCCGTATTGTTGGCAGTGCACTTCCAACTTCCCTTCATCCCATGAATCAGGAATTCCCTCAATATAAACTGTTTTTACCTATAAGTGTAATAAATAAATAACTACCATGATTATTCGAATTTATAATAAATGAAGGCAACTTTGATCATCGATGTAACAGCTCAACCAAATTGAAATTCATCATACATGTAATAAGGACTCTTCACTAGGATGCATTGATGATTGTGCAAATGCGACTCTTGCACTCCTCTCACATCCAAAAATTGCATCATGTTTTCTTAAGCGTTGGAAAGCAGCCATTGCATCAACATAGTTGCTAAACACCAGAAGAACAAAGCCTTTGTATTTTCCTTCAGAAATGGGATCTTCAGGTCGATAGATTTCGTTAATATGTTTAATACCATAGCTTCTCATCTTTTTAAGCACCTATCAACATGCAAGATACAAGGCCATTACTAACAAAACTGAGTATGTCCTTTACATAAATTTGACTCATTATGACGATTGAGCACAACAATAATCCAAGAACCAAGCTATTTGCACCAAGAAGTAAAATCTTACATATTCCTTGGACCAAGTTTTGCAGATGTTCCCAACATACAGGGTATCATTATCCTCACCAGCAGAGATATCAACACGTTTACTTCTCACCTAACCAAAGCCTTTCAGTAGTTTTGAAGAACGCCAAACAGATGCACAAAATGCACAAAATTTAAAATTACAATATGGCACACATAACACCTACTTAAAAAATACCTCTATCCCTCCCTTCAACTCATTAAGGGCCCTCTTAGCCTGCTCAACTGTGGCATACCGGATAAATGCATATCCCTTACTCCTCTGAGATATTAGATTCTTCAATATCCTTGTTGCTCGTATCTCACCAAACACTCCAAACACTTTAATCAAATCTTCCTCAACGGCATCTTTACTCAATCCAGAAACAAAAATCTCAAATTCTTTTTGTTTTATTCCTTCTGAAAGAGAATCTTGCATAAATTCAGCTGGATCCACTTCCAAATCGTCATTGTCTTGACCATCTTCACCTCCCCTCACACCATTAGAGTCATCATCTTCACCCATTTGCATATTTCCATCATCTCGTACAACACTTTCCACCTCCAGAACCACCTCGCCTTGTGCCTCCTCTGCAAATAACAGCCAACAGGATCAGATGCAACTATGTCAACATCTGCAATCTACAATGTAAATCATATATGAAATGCTAGAAAACAAGCAGTTGTTTACCATTATAGATATAACATGATAATCGACAGAGATTTTATGCGCAGCTTACATACAGTCGATTTCTATGCTCAATCCCACCATACATACCAAAATCACATGTAGAGAAAAGGGAAGTTGCCGGCGGGAGGAGAAGTTTAAATCAGTAAATGTGTACATTTGGTTATTATTAAGATTGCAGTACAGATACATAATTGACCAAGCAATAATGTTTGCTTGAAATATATAAATCATATTCAAATAGTCTATAGTAGCTGACTACCTCTTTGTCTATGACTTAAACTTCACTGACAGTTGAAAATGTTGTAACCATATTACAGATGTTACACAACATTAAGCAAGTGAATATGCCAACATTAAATCAAAATTGCCACACAAAAAAAAGATTATACTAACAATAATCAAGCAAGCAACTATACCGCCATCATCTTTCATGTTATGATTGTTTTGAGCCTCATCCAAAAATTCTTCCGGGCCATCCCCTGCCTCGTCCAAAATCACTCCTGGGTCTTCCTCTTCTTCCTGCACAAATTCACACTTTTCCGACACCAAAATAGAATCTTTACGTTCGCGTTCGCCATCAATCTCTTCCACCTGCAAAGAGGTGACTTCGACGCGATCCTTAACTTCTTCCACCTCTCTCCGATTCACCTCCACCTCACAATTCGATGCCAATACCGCACAACACCCGTCTCCCTCCCTATCACCCCCTACCTTCTCCTCACCAACCTCTCCGACTATCTCCCCGCCACTCACCGACAAAGTTTCCAACTTTACCACACCACTGTCCCTCCCCTCCAAATTCAAGCCCTCACCCGCATCTCCCGCCGCCATCTTCTCCTCCTCCTCCGTCGCCACGGTCTCCACCGGCTCCGGCGGCGACGCCCGGTCCCTAGTTCTCGGAGGCCTTTCCGGGGGCCTTCTGCCGCCGCCTCTCGTCCTTTTCGGAGGCATGCTCTCCCGCCCGGCAATGCTCCGGCGATCGTCGCCGGCGAGTACTGCCGACTGGCTATTGGGCTGTCTCGGTTATCGGGCGTATATCAGCCGTTGGTTGGGCGAGATCATCTCCATATATCTGATTTTCTATTATAAAATCTGAACCGTTGAAATTAACAGTTGGAATCAACGACATCAGAGGATTGGGCATGGGTCCATGGGCGTTGGAGGAAAAAATGTTAATCACTTCACTAGAATGTGACCCATACGCAATTTTAAAAATATAATTTATCATATATTTTTAATGATGATTCCAGAAAGTATTTAATATATATATATAGAGACTCAAATTGATTATTTGAGTAAGCCATAGTTTGTATAGAGAGACCCATATTGGTTAAATTTGGAATATATACATCCTTATTGGGAGAAGGAAGAGAAACGTATGTTTTGAGAACGTGGTAAATAAATGGGCACTTGATGTTCAGGTTAAACTTGCTCAACAAGTAGATGCAAGTATCATGAATATACATAAATCTTTCAAATTACATATTTAATATAGGCACCCCCCCAAGTAATTAGTCATCTCTTTATTTTTTATAAGGAAATAAGGAATCTGTGCTGCAGCACAGGCAAGTTACCTGTGCTGCAATTTCATTCCAGCCGTTGGATTCTATCCAACGGCTCGGCTGAAAATTAATAATATTGATGTCATCGTCGTCCCCGGTGATTTGGAATGTTTTGAGGTAGGAGATTTGGAGTGTTTTGTGACGGGGAAATGGTGTTTTGTTTTTGTA
>JAVDBV010048008.1:0-19409 GCA_032619315.1 Piper longum | reverse complement strand
CAAAAGGTTCGGTCGCCGATGACACTTCCGGGTCGGTTCGAGGGTGAATCGAAACGGGGTGTTACACTCACCCCCCCTTTCTCCTCCACCAACCTTTACCCTCTAAGGCTAGTAAAAGGCTCTTGATTGTTGGTTTCATCAACTTTGTTTCATCCTCACTTTAATCTCCTTTGTGTTAGAGGTGTCTCTCCCTTCTCTTTGTTTTTCTTTCTTTGCATGCATGACTGATTCATCTCATTGGGAAGGTTAATTGTTGTAATTGGCTCGTTTTTATGCTTCTTTGTATTTATTTGAAGCATTTTTTATAGTTTAATTTTATTTTAAGCATTAAATTAAAAAGCCATTTTGAGCATGTCATGACCTAGCTAAAAGTTTAAATTTGTATGCATGAATTGAGGTTACCCTTACTTTTTGGCTATTGTTAATGGTTTGTTTGTGATGATTAGATATCATAATGTTATAATCAATCATAACAGCCGAAAAAGTGTTTGGGTATTAAATTCAAATTTCACCTAATTAATTTGGGTATTTAGAAATTTTATATAAGTGCTTCAGACATGTTTTGAAGTTGGATTGGTAGTTAATTAGAGCTTTTGGGGGCTATTTTGATTTAATCCGATCAAGTTTGCCGTTTAGATAAACGTTTACCAAAATTTTGAAGTTATGAAGAAGAAGTTTGTTTTGAGTGTTTAGAACTTAGCTTTTGCAATCTAAATCACCTAAACTAAGTTACTAAAGACTCTAGGAAGCATGAAGGTTAAAATGAAGTGTTATATCATGTTTGAAGTTAGGCTAATTTAAATTTTGAATTTAGGGATAATTAGAATGACACTTAAAATAAAGTTAGAACTAATATGTAATCATCTAAACTAGTTTTAATTAACCATGGATAAATTAGGATAACTCATGATTGCCAAGGCTTAGTTAATCAATGAAAGAGTAAGTTGTGAATAATTGTGTATGTGAATGCTAGCTCTATGTTAAGCTCCATTTAATCATAAATATATATTTATGCAATGTTTAAGTCTTGCTTAAGGGCTGATTTTAGATAGATAGAGTAGCTTTCTTATTTATGAATTTTGTATGTTTGTTTTGCTTTGTACATCAATGCTTACCTTGTTGATTTGTTATGGGTTGGGAACACACCTACTATTGCATGCTAAGTTTTCAACACTATAACATATATGCATGCATTCATGTGTTTGGTAGTCTTAGTATTTTTCTTAATTATGCGTGTAGTGGTCTTCCTTACAGTTATGTCGTAGGGGCTCTCTAAATCAAGTCCATTAGGTCTCCTTTTACTTCATCTTTTGCTCGGCACTATGTTAGAATTTGTTGTAGGACAAGGTTGGTGAAATTTTATTGGATCCCACGTACCTTGGTCATCTTCATCGGTTTAATTGGCGATTAATAAAACTTTAAAGATGAAGATCCATCTCAAAGTCGCTTCAGCGCATATTATATGTAATCCTTTCCTATGCTCTATACATATGCATCTATAATTTTGTTTTCATCATTTGAGTGATGTGGGAATCATATATAGCATGTGCACCGTATGCTCCCAAAGCTCTAAGCAGTGTATTTGATGAAAGAATTGTTTTAAACGGCGCATATCCGGATGTGTGGAGAGATGGCCAAATGATTAATTCCTGAGCTACCTTCTCATAGGAGCAAGATGAAAGAGATATATGGAGAGTGGGAGAGAACTCTTATTTATGTTTATTATGCTTCGTCGATAGATAATTCTAGCGCTTATGATATGTTAAGTTTGTTTGGAGGGTGCTTCTCGATCGGCCAATCAGGTGGCCTTTTCATTATGCCCTTTGTGAGATATTTTTTGTTGGAGTGTGTTTGATATAATTCTATGACTATTTTCAAATTCATTTGCCAGTTTTGATCACTTTTTTTTATCAGTTATTTTTGGGACTTAGTGACACTCATTGTGACACATTTTTATATTATGAATGTAGGTGGGGTTCCTTGGCATTGGCCCACATAGATGCTTGGATTGACACTAGTTCATGTGGTGGTGGTGTGCATACTCTTTGTTGGCTTTTGTGTGTGTTTGAATTTATTTTTGTGATCATTGACCCTTCTTATGTGTTGTATATGATATGCATTTATATTTGGAGGGCTATGTGAACTATGTATGGCTATGTATTACCTTTTTTGACTTGATATGATATGGAGTTGTTTGAGAAATGGTTATGCTATGTGAGATGAACTTGCTTGTAAGCGGAAAACCCTCGAGTATACAGGTCTAACGAGGTTTTGTAGATTTTTCCAAGTCCTGGAGTCCTGGAACATGACGAGTAAAATATTGAGGTAAGAGTCTTTATATTATGCTATAGTATCGTTGATGTTTTGTAATGGTTAACATGTAAATTGTTTCCATTGTTTAATTTATTGGGGAAACTCTATCAGATTTTTCATAAAAGTATGAGTTTCCCTTATAAATGGGATATTGCTGCTCATATAGGACTTCCCTTTTTGTTAAGCCCCAACCTTAGATATCATTGCTAACATATCATTTGTTGTGGTGTTATTATTTGTTTTTTTTACTTAGGTATCCTTGTTTCTTTTCTCTTTTCTTTTTGCCCTTCTTCTTAACCACCTCGAACAAGTTTTCGATCATTCGTAAGCATTTTAGACTCAAGGTAGTTGCTTACCTTTAATATGAGATGATGTTCGTGTAATGCCTTGATTTGGTTCAACCAGTGAATCAAATTAGGGTGTTACAATTTTTGGTATAAGAGCTTGTTTTAAAGTCGATGAGCTGCAAGTAGTTGTTTTGTCGTTTGTATTTTTTCCACCACACGAATCAATCCTTCATCTATGCTGGCATGTACATTTCTTTTTGCTAGTTATTTATGATTTCCAAATATATTTGGATTTACTTGGTGTGAGCTGATTTATGGGCTATGTTTGGTGAAGCTGTGTGGGTTGCGAGGTTTAGTGATGGACAATTGTCAAAGGAGCTAGTCCTATTCTGGCAGGCATTTTTTTCATGGGAGTTGGCGCCCTTCTTATAGATCGATTTATAGATCTTCGAGCCGGTCCAGACCCTTTGTTCTGAGAGCAGGTTAGATCAGATTCAGTCTCTCTAAAAGGACTAGGTTCAATAGAGGGAGGATATGGTAGCCATGTGGGAGATGATCAGGTGTTGATGGTAGTCGTTGCTAGAACAAAGAAGAGACTAGTTGAGACAGTTCTTGAGCCAAGCAGTGGTGTTGAGGATAGATATCCTTATCCCTCACTACCACCACCTCCCCAGTTGTTCCAACATTGATTGGTGGTGGAGTTGAGCAGCAAACAGCTTGTCAGCTATTCATAGGAGGACCAAGGTTGGATAGGCCGCGTATGCAGTTTGCGATGGGAGAGTGTCTTGGCATTGCATAGACAAGTGGTGAGAAGGTGAAAATAGGAGGTCGATCGTTTTCTTAAGAACAATGGCCGACTATTTTTTGGCTTACTATATCCAAAGGAGGCAGTCTTATGTTTCGACAATGCTCAATCTATTTTTGAGCATATTGTCTATCCACACCATTTGTGGGTGAGGGTGGTGATTGAAGCACTGTAGGATGTGACCAACTTATGATGGAAGTATGCTCATACAACATAAATGTAGAGAGATGACCTTTGGAGGAGATTTAATGCGACAAGTGGCATTCCATTAGAAATATTTTCCATAAACAGTGTGGGCAACAAAGAAGAAAGAGTTGGCTGATATTTGGTCGATGAATGACATGTTAGTGGCACATCATACAACACGGTTTTGAGAGTTGGAGCGGTTCTGTCTAGGTGAGTTTTGTATTGAGAGAGCTAGAGCTGTAGCATATAAGGTGGCTTGAGGATTATTTTTCATCTTCTACTCTCCATATTACATTGTCGGCACTTGAGGATTCCTAGTTGGTTGCATTAGAGGAAGAACATGCACATACCAAGCATCATCAAGTAAATTGTGGTAATCAAGGGACCAATTAAAGTAGTCAAGGGGGTGGTAGCTAAAGATAGAGGTTTGATGTGTCAATTGCAGTGCATGCCTTGGAAGGTCAATTGACTCAACAGTTCCCTAGGCAGACATTGAGCTTTCCATCATAGCAGAGATTGGCAGTTGTGTATTAGCAGTTCGATGAGCATCGGTTTGGTCAGCAACAGTATGGTTAGCAGCATGCTATTCGACAGACTTGTCAACACAGGAACTCGAGAGTGTGTAGATGGATTATTGGTGCACGCTTTAGCTATGGCCAGGTGGGACATTGAGATTCTGGGTGCCCTATCCCACAACAAAGGCAAGGACAATGATAGCATTAATAGCAGAGAGCTCTTCCCCCACTTACTAGAGGTCCTACTCTTATGCTACAGAGATTGTTAACCACCTAGAAGCCAAAGGATAGAGGAGGTCAAGCTCAACCAGTGTCATAGGGCAATGACGTGGTGGTTTTTCCACTATTACAACATTGATAGTGCCGAAGTTTGATGAGGGACAGGCATATGAGGCAGTTGATGATTAGGGGCAAGATCAAGAACCTAGACAGAAGTAGTTTGGTCGGGTTTATGTGGCCACTACAGATGAGGCAATCCAGGATTTGGAGGTTGTCATAGGTACTCTTCTCATCTATTCTATTTGATTTTGGTAGTACCTACACATTTATTTCATATGAGTTTGCACATAGACTTGGTGTTGAGAAGGCCGAAACATGATGAGTGCGAAAAAAACCATCCTACTATAGCATATAGTAGATTTGGTATGGTATTCAAATTGATCAAAGGGTTTGAATCTAACAAATTAATTAATTGAAATTTTCTCTTAACTTGAGTTGAGGCTATTAATATTCAATGTCATCTAAGGGTGTTCATCAAGGAAACTGACTTTATTTTATGATTCATTTTGATGTTTGAATTGGTTGAAGCGTTTGAATTGAACAAATTAATTAAGTGGGTTATTTTTTTTATATTTGAGATGGGCCTATTAATATATTCAAGCTTATATGTAATAGTTTCTATTGAGCTTAGAGGTAACTTACTTTGGCATCAAGGGGTTTTCGTCGAGTAAGTTGAATTTATCTTATGATTTAGTATGATATTCGAATTGGTTTAAGAGTTTCAAATGAACAAATTAGATGGGTCTTAAGCTTAATATTTAAGCCAAATAGATAATGAAAATAGAAGTCAAGTCAACTTAATATATATTAATTACATATTATTGTAAGGTAAGAATGTCTATCAAGTGGGATGAGTGTTCTTTGCTATTTGCCTTAATTGAGTATGATGTCAGCAAGTTGATTAGGGAGTTCGAATTCAACTCAAATTAACTTAGCTTGTATTTTTTTTAAGTCCTTGGTAAAATTTGTTTAATTTTTATTTTAAGAATCAAGGTACTTCAATTTTTCATAGTACTACATATAAAGCAATGAACAATAAGTCAGTATTTGGATTTAAAATTATTGTGGTTGTAAAACTTGGGCTTTCTTCCCGATAGTTTTAGTTTTAGTTCGATCATGACCCAGATTGAGTTGCATGCTGACCCTTTTTACTGCCTACATATGTAAGGTATGTATGAATGAGACATGACCTTAATCTCCCCCGGTGCTTGGAGTTGCCTAACTAGACACTACATCGTCCCGACTCTTGTTTTCGGTTTGATTTTGAGTTGAGTCTAGTTAAGTTTAGTATCATGTCCCTCGTGAGTTTGTGTGTTTGTTGCATGTTTGGACCCCTTTAAGATGATCGTAGCCCTACGATGCAATTCTCGAGGTCACCACAGTCGCATTAGGGTGAAAACCCTAAGTGCACACATGTGTTGAGTGCAAGGGTGCCTTCCTAGCTCCCTCGCACTAGCGAAATTAGAGTTAGCGTTTTAGGTACGGGTGCAAAAGTGCTAGTCCAATACCCTTACACCAAAATTTAAATTTCCATTCTCTTTTTTCTAGTGCAAAGGCACTGCTTCAGTGCCATTGCACCCAACAATTTGACCATACTTGCGTGCATTTTTGTTCAACAGACATGTGCAAAGATTTTTCAATTTCTATATATAGCCCCCTCCTCCCTCACTTTTCACCCTTTCCTCTCTTTGCCTCAAACGCACATCTCCCCTTGCTCCTTGGTCTATGCATCCCTTCTCTAGCTCTACTCCACATCATCTAGTCCTCTCCAAGCTCATCTAAGCCCTAGGGTTAAAGGTCTTGAGGGTAGGTAGCCCAAGAGACCTCCCATAGGAATCGATTGAGGTAAATGCCTCATATTTACCTCTCTTACCTCTCTTACCGATTGGGTATTTTATTCATGTAGATCTGTGTCTTAGGAGCATCTAAAATGTGGTTTCATCTCATTTGAGCTATATAAAAATAGTTCTTCATTTGTGATTGTCGTATGCTCACTGTTAAGCACTATTTTAGTAGAAAAATCATATCTTTGGTTGTAGGTATCCTTTTTACATGATTCTTATCTTGTTGCACTCTCAAGAGTTTTATCTATGGTGTTTATGTTGATCATTTCATCCATTATAGTGTGCATATTCATTTAGGGTGCCAAACTTGGCAAACGAGGATAGCTGTCATGGGTCCAGTGACCTGACCACCTCTTTCACCAATTTTTACACCCTGATGTGGTTGGCTGATGATGTCCATATTTTGTATGACTATAGATCTGTATGTTGGAATGCTCCTGTAAATTTTTTACACTAAAATAACCAACTAATATCCATGAACAAAATGCCTAATTATTTGGTATGCTTGGTGTGATCTATGTGTGCTTTGCCATGTTTTGAAATTGTGCTCCCTTGTGAGCTGACTACAACTTGTTAATAAATTTGTAAAAGTTATGGTTTGACTCACAAATTGTCTAGTGGAAATATGTAAGTTTTTTCACTAATTAAAAAACATTTAAGTAGTTAGTTTATTCAGTGTTCTAGAGTATGCAAGAAAGGAGGGTGAAATTGTAAAACCCGTGATTCGAATCAGGATTTTATACAATGAACCGGTCGGTTAGACTGTGATTTTCAGTTGAGTCAATTTCAAAACACATGTACCGATCCGAGGACGGTCTTGTGTTATAAACCGTGAGAGTCATGTGTGCCGAAGTATATGATAATAACGCCAGTAAGACAACAGCAGAATGAGTTGTCAGAATATATAAGAGTATGCCGGATTTTCTTTATTTATTTTAATTAAATCGTAGAAATATTTTTTAGGCTGAATAACATATTAGGACATGTTACAGGTAGTTTGGGTGGGTTATTAGTTATAGAGCATGTCATTGAAGTGTATTATATTTTATGTGATTTTTCTTTGTTTTTTGGATATTTTTTAGAATTATTATGAGTTAGTATTATTTTTGACTCGAGTTAGAGTTGAGTCAAGTTTTAATTACGAGATGACCATTTGTTTTTCTAAACAACCATTCATTTTCTTATATGAACATTTGATTTTCTAAACAACCATTCGTTTTTCTCTGACATGTATATATTTCACACTTCTGTCATTTAGTCTCCATCATCCTTCTCACCCAACTTCTTTTTCTTTTTCTTCCTTCCTTTTTTGCCGCCAATCCTCACTCGAGCCAACCACAATTACATGTGATTGGCAATTAGGTATAGACTTTTATTCAATTTAATTATTTACAATTGATATTTATTAACATAACATGCTAGGAATGGTTAATTGTTGTGATGAATGTCTGATTATAGTTGATGTGATGATTTACATGATTTGATTAATAGTGTGATTATTAGTGATCTAAGTAAGTAAATTAAATTTGAGCATGCTAATTGATTACAACGTAGCTTAGAAAAATATAATAAAATTAGTATAAATAGGTTGAGATATTTTTATATTGATGATTGTTTGATGATGATTGCATTGTATATGTGATATTCATGATCAGTTTGATACATCATTTAGTTAGTGGGCGTTAGCTTATAGATTTGATGTGTAGGCACGGAGTAGGAGCTCGCCGCCTAGGCATGTGGACACGCTTGGAGCTTCTACCAGGTCCGTTTAGGACTCGCTCTCTATTTATCGTCTCATTCTATCATGTTTTGTTTAGAGCAGGAAAGAGGACGTATTGAGTGGCGTTTAGCTAATCGTATTTCTAGATTAATAACCCTCAAGGATGAGATCCCTTAAGTATGTTTTCGAAAACAAGATCTACCACAAGTTGCCTTCGGGCCTATTTTACTAAATTCCCTACCCAGACCTATATATATGTATAGTTTTCACATTTTCAATGACAAGATGGAATGAGGGACATCGACGACCACGTCTTTAGATAGGGCGTGCATTCGTAAAAGCCTCTAGAGCTAGGTAGAACCAACTTCATTCTTGAGGGAATCCTGACAACTCCGCATTTGAGTTCCTCACACCCGAAAAACATGGAGGTTTACAAATGGAAACAGAGCAACCTAGTTTCGCATTAGATAGTGGGCTAGACTACGGACGTTAGCTAGGCTCTCGGTCACGGGCCATGGAAGGTCGTGGGTTGGGGCTAGCAATGGGCCAAGTGTAAGAATTTCAGGGATGAAATTTCTTAAGGTGGGTGGATTGTGAGATCCCTCAATTTAGTCCCACATCTAATACCTACTGGGAGAAGATCTTGTTTAAAAGTGGGAATGGATTATAGATCTTTAACTTTGGTTAACCATTTTAACGAAATGACTTAAGCCTATTACGTTGAACTTTGGGCCGGGTCATTACAAGTGGCAAAAAATAGTAATGAAGGAGCATGTGTGAGAGTATTCAGCCCATGTACTTAGGGCCAGGAATAATACAAAAGATGTAGAGGGCTGAGATGGATAAGAATGAAATTGATGCGAGAAGTGATAGATGAAATGGCTAAGGAAAGAGAGTTATGGAAAGGGGATGCTACCGCTCAAGAGCGACGGCTCCCATTAGTGCCATTGTGAGAGTTTTTTAGGATGTATATACGAGATTTTTATTCAACAAGAGGGTCAGCTCTCCTATGCCAGTTTGATATTAGTTATTTGCTGGACCGGTAATAATCGTTACTGATGATTTTATATTATATATGTAGGTGAGATTCTCGAGGACTAAGTACTGTTGGAACTACGAAGGAGCAGCACGGAACTGCGCACACATGTACCTGCCGTGTGTAGTGTTTAATGATGGTGTGTTGATACCGTATGAATAATAATAATCATGTTGTAATATGTTTTTATAAGATGTCCATGAAATGAGTAGATGAATATGTTGTAACAAAGGCGATAATGACTAAACGCCATGATAAATTGACTTGTTTTATATTATTTTGATAAAATATACTTATCCTTGTTGTAGATGGGTTGGTCTTATTGCACCTTCAAGGGAAACTCTTATGTTACTTTGGATTTCTCATTTATTGTTTTTATTATATACTTGCTTGCACATCATGGCATGCATGTAGGACTACGTTAGAACCCAAGCATCTCATCCATCCTTTGCATGTTGCATCTCCGTCTTAAGATGCCAAGGCAGATTTAGGGTCGGCTTAACCGAATCGAGTATATTAGCGAGTGGTTCGGTCATCGGTGATATTTCCGGGTCGGTTCACAAAAACCATAGTTCCTTAACTTCTGGTGTAAAATCTGAAACTCTAGTCAAATAGCTCCCACACCTTAGGTTTTGTCCCCGTGACATTGTTGTCATTTCAATCCATCGCGCAAGTGCACGCATCGAACAAATAATAAAGTGATGAGTGAGTATTGTTCCCACAAGGAGTTGATGCCTTGGTCTTACCTATTACCCTATTACTCTAATTGATTAACTAGCGACAAAACAAGTATCAACAAAACAAGATAAAAGCAAACATTAAATAATCTAAACTATCCCAATAAGAAATAGATGTAAAGGCATAAAACTAGTAACAACAAATTTCTAATATACTAATATAAATATCCGTGAATCAAACTAATAAAGTTTTTTCAATCAATTGATAGACATGTGGTGACCAATTTCACTTAGTTAACATGCAATATAACTTTGCTATATCTATTAAAGTACAACATGATTGGAGTTGATATCCAGGGTACGAGTTTAATTATAACGGGCTAACGTTATTTTACTTTCCTATGCCAGCAAAACTAGGTTGGTGCATTGCTATTAACTCTTTTATGTGAAAATCTATGACTCTAATTCATTCATACAATTAAAGTCATAAACTATTTCATCCACGGACATAATTGGTCCATTTATTCCTAAATCTAGCCCAAATCTCTTATTAATGTAAAAATTAGCTACTCTCTTGAAACATTAAGAATGGGTACGAAGTAAACAACTCACAACCAATCGTAAAGAGATAGAGAGGAACAAAATTATATCACATATTAACTAGGATCTATTGTTCATCCCAAATCAATACAAAATGACCTACTGAATGTTTTACAAAACATCATTAAACACAACAAGAAATCAACATAAGAAGAGGAAGAAGAAAGAGATACTCCAAATTTAGTTTGTTGATGCCCTGACACGGATCTTCTCTCCAACTGTGCTTGCTTCCTTATAGTTGCACGACTTCTTCTTCACAAAATTTTGAATCTTTTGCTTTTTATAGATCAAAACGATGAAGAACTAAAGACTCCAAGGTTTGGAAGAAGAAGATGTGGTTAAAGGAGGGGGCTCTTTTCATGTGGGGGAAGATGCATATATATAACAACTTCAAAGTAGTTGACTTCTTGACAATTTCCTAGCAACTTTGTGACATCTTCCATGAAGCTTCCTCACTGTAAAACTATGTGGAGTGATGTCCACGTGATAATTGCACACATATGTGGACTGATTCTAACTTGTAGATCAAGGTGCTCAACCATTGGCTCAAAGTTGTCGGCCTTCTCAGGTTAGGTAGATTTCTCCATTGGTTGTGAGCAGGTGCAATTGTATGACTAACAGAAGCAGAAATGTTCCCCACATGGAAGTTTTTAGATGTGGTCCATCATAGGATTAGTGTGTGTAGAGTTGATTCCCACTTGGATGTATGTTTGGGCGGATCATATCTTTATAGGAAACATTATAATTACAATAGAATAAATCAAAATTTATAGTATTTAGTGTAGATTTCACTATTATCCACTTGTGACTCTTCTTCATCCTTCGTAGTGGGGAACACATGATTAGGATTCATCAACTTATTTATAGTCTTGATTTCGAGCTTCCATGCAAAAAATAATATTTACTCAAAATTATTGTCATATTTGCTCATAATTTAGATTTTGTCCATATTCTAAGAAACTCTTATTTCTTAGCAAAATGGATAGTGAAAACGATGCTATGGCATGGAGATTGTATATAAATAAAAACGAAATAATAACTTTATTTAAAATTTATCAAACACCTTTTTAAAGTTTAGAAGACTTTGGCTCGGTAGAGCTTGAGTCAGGATTTTCCCAAGCCCAATAGGTCGACCCGGCTTTGTAAACTATCTAGCTAATACCTCTTATTTTCGAGTCCACTCAAGCTTAAATCCTTGGACTTTATAATTGAAATTTTACTAGATTCAAGCCCACGGTGTTGGCTAACTACACTGCTTACCCAGGCCCATTTAGAGTCTCCAAGCCCATGAACGATACTTATCAAAAGTAGTGTGTAGCCCAGGAACACTATTTTACCAACACCTTAGCCCGACCTTAGTAGGTCTCATTTACCATGTTACCTATGGGCACCCACTTGGTGATTTTTGTGCTTAATCCTAAGACTGTAAGAGACCATTGGTCTAAATGTTAGCCCATTTGAACATCGTTTGGTTTGGTTGAAAAATAGTTCGGTTAAGTCTATTTGATTAAACCCTAAGTTTGGACACTTTCAACTAAGTGTACATGTAATCCTACTCCTTAATTAAGTTACCTTAAAAAGTTTAATGTTCTATTAAGCAAGTAATTAAGTTAATAAAGTGTATTATGTCTTGTGCATGTGTTGAGGCATTACCTTGATGTACATGCCAATGTGATCCAAGTCTAATTCGGGCCCCATCTCTAAGCTAGGTTATGCTGAGTGAGCTCACCGACTTTGGACAAGGAGCTCGACTCATCTAGGTATGTAGGACTTACTTTTGCTTCACACCTGATTAGCTCCATGATTGTCATGTTTTAATTGCATTTTAGATGTAGGACAATGTCAACAACGTTTTATCAAATCCCTCTCATGCCAGGTCATTTAGCTGAGTTTTTCGCAGCTTAATTAAACTACAATGATGAGATCCCTTGTTAGTTTTCGAAATGAAGATCTAGAAACATTTTACATGAGCCCCTTCCTAAAACTATGATATAAGTATGGGTAATATTTTGGATTTCATGAATAAGAGAGTGAGTGGTATAGAAATATACAGACTGCACTAGTATCCCATTAAACCTTAAACTGGTGCAATGTATGAGGGTATCACATAATGCAAGATATTCTTGGAATTTGTAATACTTTAATTTTGAGCCACCTGAAAACCATGACAGGTGATATATAGAGGGATGTGAGGGCATAGGCTTCTTATATGATTATGATTTTTTTCAAGCATTCAAGTCGATCATTCCATGTGTGTTATCTTCGTTTACCACCCTGTGAGGATTTTGAAGTTTTTATGATATCCTGTGGGTGTTATGACACCCATTTGCTAGTATTGATACATCAGTAGTTATATTCTCGGACTGGTAATCAACTTGTTTGATTACTGACATATTTTCTATATTTATGTAGGTATGTACGCATGCTACTGGTTGGCGTAGGTGGATGGGTCGAGAGGTTGATGGTAGGGGATGGTGATATGTGTATGTATGTCGTGTAACCATCTTATGTGTTTTGGGATATTACTATGTAATTGAGACTAAGTGTTGTATTACGATTCAGGCCAGTGCCTTAAACCTTATTATGATGCATGTATGTATGTGTTATGTGTGATTCGTGTATTAGTTTTATTATTATTACCATTATTGTGGAGGGTAATAACTTTCAGGCACTCTAACAATTGTTTATAGGGTGCATAAGCCTCAAAGTCCCAAAACACAATAGGGAGCATACCATGTATAGTGAACTTATTTGGTTACAACTATATTTATGTGGAAAGAATGTGGGTAGGAGGAGCTTATGATTCATACTACATGAAAGCCCACATGAAGATTGGGTGTTAGGGTATGATGCCCAAACATTTGATGATGCCTTGTGTCTATGTGCTTGAATTTCATTCACGGGAATGCCAAACTGGTAAAATCATAAAATAAGTGTACTTAACTTTAAGGTTATAATTAAGTATAAGAAACTGATCATGTATCTGTATCCTTTCAAATTTAACCTCTTAACTATAGCAGGGGTACCCATTTTCTGTAGTTCGGTGTGATCATGTATACATTTTTAAAGTCACCATCATTATCATGGGGGAGGAGCTGTATGAATGAATGCATGGATCCCTAACATGCTACTACTTGGATGACACGATGACCCATTCGCATACTAAAATAATTTCGATAAAAATCGATAAAAGTTAATAAAACAAGACGAACTGAGTTTCCCTAAATGTGCAATTTAGATCGACCATGTTAATCAATATGTATAAAGATATATAAATATATCACGCATTCATATTCGTATAAAATTCTAATCTGCTGCATAATTCACTCTAAATCTTGGGCCTTGACCTATTTGTGCATTCTAATTACTTTTCACATCACATCAATTCGATTATCATACGTTACAATAGGTCATGCACAACATTTTATTCTACTGTGTGACATGTGTGTGTGCAAGAGAAGTCACTACTCCTCCATCCAGACTCATCTTACTCTTGATCAAAGATAATCCATCACAGAAATTACTCCCTGAAATCACCAAATCTTCTTCCTTTCACCATATAGAAAGCTAGTTCCTAGATATGGATTCTATTTTGATATAAAACAATATCAAAGCTCAAATCCTAACTAAACATAGATCATAAATAAAAGTAAACATCAAATCTCTCCGTCAACAATTTATTTCCTCGAAAGTATAATAAATAAGGATATTTGAACTCTTACGAGCAGACTCTTGATTGTATAAGTAATCAAAATCTCAAAAAAAAAATTCTAGAGTTGGTTCCTCTGATTAACGAGTGAGCGAAGAACTCAACAACAGCGAACGACGCCTACGATTCCTTGAGGGTTCCATTGAAGGAAGTGACGTTCAGATCGACGGTGACATCGCAAAATGCAGTGGGGAAGCAGATGACAAGAAACAAAAATGAGAGAAGAGCAAAGATCGGAGATGACGGCATGCTCTGATGATCAAGTGCATAACGCATATTTAAAATGAAGCTAATGATTTCCAATGATTTTGGAACTCTGGATCTCTTCCGAGGATTTAGGGAGTGTAGATTTATTAGAGTTGATTGGGGCAAGGCTTTGATTGGTCCAAGGGCCTCGAATCAATCGTAGGAAAGAGTTCAATTTTTTCGATGGAAAATGCTTGTTAGATTTTTCTCTCTCCAGATATCTTTTTCTGCATTTATGGGTTTTCTCATTTTCTCCCTAACGAAAAATAGAAATAATGGAAGTTCTTTTCCCACTTCTACCATTTTTTACCCACTTTATTGTTAAGTTTAATTAACCAAAGACTCACGCGATACATGGGATATGTTTAAAACTAATTAATAATATATGAAAAATATGTAAAATTTTAAAATTATTATGATATTTTTTTAAATAAAAATAATGAATATTTATTATTTTTAACAAAAAGTATAGTTATGCACAAACATCAAAAAAATCCATTTTAATAGTAAAAAAATTTAATAACTAAATAGAATTTAATTTTAAAGATTTTTAATTCAATTGGAGTTATACTATTTTTATAATTGTTAATTTAAGTAGAATTATAGTCCAATATTTTTTTAATAATAAATAATAATTATTATAATTTAAAATTAATTAAATGTTAAAGGACCATAAAATTAATATGAGTCAAAATGAAGCATGACATAAGAAATACCGAAACACAATAAAAACAAAAAAATCCATAGAATTTTAATGTAAGGGGATAAGTTCTTTTTGTCTCACGCATGTGTAGGTGAGAGAGTAGATGAGGCTTTTTGAGGTTCATGTAGTGTTTCAATATTGTACAAGTTATCCTATTGGATTTATTGCCAATACTGGATATACATAGTTTAGCTTGGTTGAATCAGGTTTAATTTATTAGATTTTTAACTTATAACTAAAATGTGTTATACTAGACATTGCAAAATGATTTTTGCGATCAATTTTTAATTAAACATGGGTTAAAACACTTAGTTTTCAATAAAAATTGAGGTTTGAGACAATATCAAATTAAAAAATCAATTAATGAATTAAAATGGTATAAAGGTATAAACTTGCTAAGTTTAAAAAGGTCACACAGTAATATCGAAAATAATTTGCATGAACAGGTTAAAAGCGTTTTATTCATAGTACAAAAAATACATTACTATAATTAACAAGCCGCATGAACTACTATGTATATTGCTAATATTGTCGTGGACTATATTGTCATAATTAAATGTATTTTATGCTGTGAATGGAGAATATAACTATGAGAAAGAGGACTTCGATGGCATGCAAACCTGCATTTTTATAATAATAAATCACCAATAAATTCGAAAACCCGTATTTAGAACAACTTCCCCATTTCATTTAATTAAGATTGAAGGGTAATCTTGACGATACATAATCTCTCCTTTTGTTCCCCCAATTTGCTTATGTTAGGCATGATAGCATGCCAAGTGTTTTCAATATTAGAATTAGATTTTAATTTTATAAGTAATGTTCGTTGAATAATGAGATAAACTATAATGATCTTATATATTATATAGATAGAAATGATTTTTAAGATAGATTTTAATTAATTGACTAGATAAGTTATAATAATTTGAATTTCTTTAAAATTTTTTGATTTGTTGAATTTCCTACTTTTCTTGAGAAACAAAACATTAGTTCCACTTATATTAATATATAATAGTAGATATTTCCCCTTCCACACTATATGTACCCAACTCTAGGTTAAGAATTTACCTATTTATTGTTTTGCCTGGTTCAGGCTAGTCTTGAATTGATTTGAGTTAGTTCAGTTTTTATACCAAGAGTATTGGGCTACATAGCTGTTTAAGCATGTTATGAAGGTTATATAGATAGCTTTAGTTATGATATAACTGAGCATGAGCTATTAGCGTATACTTGAGGTATATGAGTTTTAAATAGGGTTTCACGGTATTAGAGCTAGATCTAAGTCATTATAGCGTTTAATATTTATTTGGGGTTTTTCAAGGTAGTTTTTTTGTACGCATACCAAATTGCCCTAGTGGTTTCAGCTTTGATTTGAGTCCCAAATCATCACCAATTGAGTTCATAGTTTTGAGATACATTTAGCTTCCGCACCTCGATTTCAGTCCATAGAGCAGGCTTCGAGTTAGTTTCAACTTTCATTGATGTATATATATATATATATATATATTAGAACCCAAAATGCCCACGAGTTATTAAACACTTAGATCATGCCACATCAGCCCCAGCATTCCCCTTCCATTTTTTGGGATTTTCTCCCACATGTTTGAAACAGTTTCAGCCCTCGCATCATCGCTACTTTAGGCTGCCACTGGTGAGTCTCTGGCCACCCTCCAGCAATTGGAGTGTGACCGTCGTGACCAACTTGCAGTTGATTGTCGACCCAAACTATTTCTTGTCGAATTTCATAGCCACTATCACCCTTCAGGCCATTTTTTGAGTCGGCAAGCCCCCTTGGGGAGGCTAGTCATCCAAATCAACTCTTCTCTTCCCAACCAATCAATTGAGATCGGCACTAACCATAGTCATTGTTGCATTCACTATCATTGGTGTATTCCATCGATGGGCACCATAAATAATGTTGAATATTTACAATTATCGATCATATTTACTTATTAATATTATTTTATACATGTTCATCATATTTTATTTATTTAATTATTTGTTTATTTGCTCGCTCATATGTTATTATTTATTTGTGTTTATTTGCATATTTTTATAGTTGGAAGTTATATTATTATTATTATTATTATTAATGATTAGTGTATTATTTATCTTATGCATTTATTATTTATCTATTTATTAATCAGTCAATTTATCTATTTACTTGTCATTTGCTTTTTTTTTGTTATTCATTATTTATCTGTCTATTTATTTTCATGCATGTTAAAAATGTTAATTATCATTGTTTCGATGTTTACTCTGGTTTCAATTATGTTTTTATGGTTCTTTTATTTACTTAGCTTGTTTTTATTTATTTAATTATTATTTATTCTTTACATATGCTTTGATTTGTGTGTCATGCATTTATTTATTTAGTTATTTTGCATTGCCTATTGTTTGAGATGTTGATGTTTTTTTGATAAGAGCACACACCACGGCCATGCATCATATAGAGTTGTCAGTCTTTTAGTTGAACAATTGGTTTTGATGTAGGTTCTGCTATCTGAACTCCCCGTAAATGTACAAACACACTTGGAGTTTGGACCTTAGGTCCATTAGGAGTCTTCTCAGCTTTATCACTAGACTCTATCATGGTTTGATTTTTACATCATAGGGTGTGTAAGTGGTTATTTTATTGGACCCACTTAGCATTGACCATATAAACTTGATTTCTTCTGTGATTAATAACCCTCGAAGATGAGATTCCCTCGTGTTGTTTTCAAACTTAGCCCTACAACATGTTGCCATCGGGACTATTTATATAATTCCCTTCCTAGCCCTATATATAGTTTTCATTGAATTTCAGTGCACCGAGAGTTGGTATACTTGACATTGCATATACTATGAGCGAGCACATATGTAGGTTGCAATGGGCTTTGGATTAGTAAGAAGGTTGTTTCATTTTAGAGGGATCCTAATGTCTTTATGTCTTGAGCTTCCCCACACTCAGAGAGGCATAAAGTAGACGGGTACGGTTTTGTACAATGCATGTTTAAACTTGTGGTATCAGAAGGTACTCAAGACAACTACCTGATAATACTTGACCTTTTTGTTTTGGGCCAGGTGTTATATGGAGGTTTGGAGAGGGCTTAAAATATGTGCTTTTTTTCGAGAATGGGACCAGTGGTATGATATTAACGATAGAGGCATATTCTTAGAGTGGCACAACATCAATTCAATTTGGGATTCAATATTGTCTCTAGCTTGATCGCTCCTCAATTGATGCCCTTTGAGTGTTCTTATGGAGATATATAATGGTTTTCCTTTATTGTAGAAATTAGCTTCCACTTGCCAGTTTGTATTAGCTATTTTTTGGACCAATGACACTCGTTGCTTACGTTATTCCTATTATATATGCATATATAGGTCTTGTATTCTTATGTGTTAGGTCGGCATTGGTGGAAGGAAAGATAATTTCTAAACACACTTGTGCTCATTGCGTCATTATTTTTCTTTCGTGCTTTTGCTTACATTTGATGCCTATTTATGTATATTATTTGATGTGTTGTGATATATGCCCTCACCATCTTTTGTATCAACCAATTAGATATGATATCAGGTTTCTTGATGAGACATTCTGATTAGATCTATGCCCTCATCTTCAGTAGTTATTTTGATATATTTATCCCCTTGTTTATCTATTTATATTTTGGCTCTTATTGCATGTTGAGTGTTATTGTAAACTCCATTTTCGGGTTAGGGTTTTACCTGATTTGAGTTTTTCCCTATTTGGGTCAATATCGAGTTGGTACGAGCGAGATCGAGCCAAACTAGTTTTTGATTATGAGTATGGGCCCAGATGGCCTATGAGCATGTAATAAGGGCTAATAATGCCAAACATGCAGATAATAAGATTATGAGTTATCAGTGTATACTGAGGTATACAGATTTGTTTGTATATGTTAGACAGGATTTTAGGCCTAGATTTAGGCCGTTGCGGCATTTAGTATCCGTTTGGAATTTTATGGGTACATCATTTGCATGCACAATAAGAATTTTAGATCACTCGATTTATGCCCCTGTGGGCCCAGTTGATTGAGTTCAGGGTTCAATGCCCATTTAGCCTTCTAACCTCTCTTATAGAGTTCTTTTTAGGACTCGAGTCAGTTTTGGCTTTGAACGGTCTTAATCTTAGCTTTCCGTCCATAAGTATGTTGTATATACACATAGGTGGACCCCACTAGGCTACTGAGTTGTCGGACACTCAAATCGTGCCACGTGGCAAAATCTGATTTGTCCACTCAACCCTAGCTGCCCATATAAATTTTGAGGTTATCACTCGTTTCCGGATTTCCACATTTAGCGCCGTCGGAACTTTAGCTCGCCATCGGCGACACCCTGGCCCTCCTCCGGCCATACCATCAGTACGGTCATGATCATCTCGCGGCCTGCTTTCGAGTCTTACCAACAATTGCCACCATCGCCGTGGGAGACGATCTTTTTGGGGTCGATTTTCGCCACCGCCGCCGCCCGTTCGGATCATTTTCCG